>WUAM01000001.1:5875146-5916348 GCA_024336885.1 Actenoides hombroni
AGCATTTCTTGTTGCCCTTGACCTCCCTCACCAGGTTTAGTTCTAGGGAGGCCCTAGCTTTCCGTGTTGCATCCCTGCATCCTCTGACAACCTCCATGTATTCTTCCCAAGTTGCCTGCCTCTCCTTCCATGTTCTATATAATTCCTCCTTCTACTTATCTAGTAGCTCCCTGCTCAACCATGCAGGGCTCCTAAATCTCTTACTTGATTTCCTACTCTTTGAGATGCACTGATCTTGAGCTTGGAGGAAATGGTGCTTGAATATTATTAGACAGCTTAAGGAGAGAGACTTTCATGAGCACGGAATCTCACAAGTGCTTTCTGCCTGCTGTGGACCAGCTCACTGAATGGATTTTTCTTTTCTTTTGCTTCGTGCCATAGTCTTGCATCCTCAGGACAAAATACTTCTTATCTTTGTCTGCATCCTTAATTACTGGAGGTCAGGGCTCCTTTCCAGGGTGTGACATTGTCTATCCAGCCCTTACAGAAAGGACCACAGAACTCGTTAGTGTTTTTGTGTAAATACAATTGAGCTCTTCTCCAGACTTCAGTCTGCTTTCTCTATTTTACAGTAAGTTACAATCCCACCCCTCTGGCTGCCTTTCGCTGCCTGCCTTCCCAGCACTGGGAAAGCTGCTCAGCAGAGGGGTGAGGCTTTTGTGTTTTACAGGCCAAAACTCAGGATACAGAGATCTGTTTTCTCGAGAACTGTGCAGTGATTCAGTAATTGTGATCCCAACCTGTTGGCATATTTCTAAGAGAAAACAGAAGGTGAGCTTGATGAAGACAGAGATGAGAAAAATGAGGTCAGGTCACCTTACAGGACATGCCCTTTCTGCCCCTCTTGTTGCCATGTTTTTTTCTCTGCTGCTTGTAATGCTCCATGCCACAGAGCTAATGATAGGCACGCTGTCCAGAAGACTCTGCCTCTGCTCTTCACAGTCCTGCTGGATGTCTCCAGTCCAGGATGGCTTGGCTTAGAGAGGCCTGATGATGGGACTGGCCAGCAGGCAAGTCTGGCAGAAGCCTCCGAGAGCATTACTCAGCTAACAGCATACCTCTGCAATAAATCATGGGAGCTGTGATCCTGGACTCCCTCTCCGTGTTTTTACAAGGAGACAAGGTTCATGGGAGATGCAGAGAGAAGCTGGAATTGTGCGGAATTAAAAGGTACCAAATAAGCTTCTTCAGCTAAGCAAGGGGGATGGTCCCCCTTGTGAAACAGGAGCTTGGCTATGGGGTGTCTGTCTTTTCTCTGCACTGCAGACTGCTGACTTGCTTCCCCCCGACTGGCAGCACCTGGTGCCACATTCAGAATCTTGACAGGCTCTTTTTCAGGTGCACCAGCAAATCTTGGGCAGCTTCGTCTGGAAAACAGTGCACTAGAGCAACAACAAGCGGTTTCCTGGGGCCTAGACTTTTACTGCAACCTCAGCCTACTGCACAGCTCTTCTGCCTTGATCCTGGTGACTTTGTACTTGGACGCTGGTATTCTGCTGTTGCTCCTGAATGCTCATCTGGTCCCTTCCCTGCTAGGCTGATGTCCCTGCCTGTCCCACACAGGGTTTCTACAGCACGTTAGTGCATCTGTCTGGTGACAGAAGCTGGTCACGCTGTTCCACCAGAGCTCTTCCAAGGGCAGGCAGTGGTGTCTTCCATCACTGAGGCAGGTGGTGACAGTTAGACAAAAGGTGAATCTTGGTAGGACGTGTTCCAGGAGAAGTAGTGGTATCTCCCTACTGATGGATGTTTAGCTGTGAGAAGTGCCAGCAACATTGAGTGTGTGTGTGTTTGAAGAAGAGTCAACATTACTGACCTGTCAAACTACCCTGTGTTTTCTAAAGGGTTTCACATTACCCGGTAACATTAGAAACAACAATAGATTTCGGTTCAACAGCAAATCCAAAGACTTCTCATTTCTGAAAACACTGTTTGGCTTTTCCAGCCTGTGAGTTTCTGAACAATTTGTGTTAAATTTCAGGTCAGAAATCCTCATGCTTTGGGACAAAAGCCTTTTCACTGTTAGTCTCCACCCCGTTGCTTTGGTTTCTGTTTGTGAGTGCTCCTGTGAAGTGAGCAAGGAGAGGGAGGATCTGCAGTGGTCTTGGGCCCCTTGCCCAAGTGATTGTTCTCAGTAGACTAAGTAGTGTGTGACTAGCTGTAGTGATTCCTTCTAGTGTGTGTGTTACCTTTAATAAATCTGTTTGCCCTGCTCAATCAAGGCTGGCCAACTTCCAGGTATTCAAGCTCCATTGAAATCTTCTGAATAAAACACCAGCAGCCCAACCTCCTTCATACCTAGGTTTACAAAGAGCTTTGCAGACAATCCTGTTTGTCAGGAATCTCACCGTTTGGCTGTTTTGTGGTTTGTTTTTTTTTCTGGGGGTTTCCAGCTGTTATCAGTGCCTGTAACTCAAGGTTAGACCAGGTCAACAATGCCCAGGCATCAAATCCAGGGCAAGGCAGCGTGGACATGAAGACTCCTGAGTAGTAGAGCTCTCTGCCCAGAAGTGATTGAGGTGGTTATTTGTACAGTGAGGTCTTTAATGTAGCTGGTCATAGAATCATAAAATGTTTTGGGTTGGAAGGGACCTTAAAGATTGTCCAACTCCCCTTGTAGTGAACGGGGCCACCATCCACTAGAGCAGGTTGCTCAAAGCCCAGTCCAGCCTGGCCTTGAACAGTTCCAGGGATGGGGCACCCACCCCTTCTCTGGGCAGCCTGTTCCAGGGCCTCACCACCCTCACAATGGAGAACTTCCTCCTTGCATCTAATGAATCTAAACTTAATCTATACCATTTAATCTCTAAACACTATTTTTTTTTGTTTAAAGTCATTGCTCTGTCCTATCACTACATGCCTTTGTAAAAAGCCCCTCCCCAGCTTTCTTGTAGGCACCTTTAGGTACTGGAAGGCTGCTATAAGGTCTCCCTGGAGCCTTCTCTTCTTCAGGCTGAACAATCTCAACTCCTTAGCCTGTTATCACAGGAGAGGTGCTCCAGCCCCCTGATCAGCTTTGTGGCCCTCCCTGGACCTGCTCCAACAGGTCCATGTCATACTGCAGTATTTCCTGATTCCTCGGAGGCACTTGGTGTTTTGTACTCCGGTGCTGTCCCTGGATATTTAAAGAGCCCTTGCTCGTGCTGTAGATGGGAAGAGCTAAGCTCCATGCGAAAACTGACAGTGAACCTTCCCCCAAAGACCTCTATAAACCCAGAAAGAAACCCTGCAGAATTGCTGGTGATAGATTTTGATTTCATTTCTCTGTACCGGGGGACGATGCTTCCTTCAGGGTCAGCTCTCAGTCACAGGGCAGGGGCTTTGCCGAGGCTGTCAGCTCTTGGTTGTCAGCGTCAGCCGTGCCTTCTGGTTCTAGCTGTCCTCATAATCAACATGCAGGCTGGTGGCTCTGCTCTTAATGAACCTGAGTTTTACCAGAAATGGCTTCGTTCTGCAGGCTTGGAAAGCTTCGATGATCCCTGACTGGATTCCCTGCTTGACTGTGTGATGGGAAGAGTGTCCAGTGCCGTGGCAGCCTTGGAAGGCTCTGTAGCCTCTGAAGTGCTGTGGGTGTCCTGGGTGCCAAGTGATCCCTGTGGCCAGTAGCAGCCATGGACCAGCTCGGAGCTGCAGCTGGCTGCTGTCGGGAGGGACAGGCAGCAAGGTCCTGCCTGCAGGGACAGCTCCGGCTGGGCTCGCTGCCGCCACAGCCTCTTTGCACACTGACCCTGTGGAAATTGCCTCGTTTCCTCTGTGGCCTCATTCTCCCCTTTGGAGCACGCACACATCACACAAACAAAGCTGGGTTTCACCTTTTCAGCTCCAAAGTGTTGAAGGAGTTAAAAGCAAATGTCACTTATCCAGACAGCGGTTGTGGCTGTCCCAGAAAATGTGAAGAGGGGCTTTATCCTGACATGTCCCCAGCTCCTCTACTCTGAACTGGTTGTTTATTCCTCCCGCATCCTTTTAATGATAGAAGATGTAATCAAGAGGCAGCTGAGACCCAGTTACATAAGTGGTTGTCAGGGTTTCTCTTTGGCAGTGTTGCCCTGCCTGGTGTTTGCATGCTGACTTTCAGGAACTCGGGGATTTTCTGTTAACCAGCTAACTCCTGAACCTGAGACAGTAGTTATTTGGGTTTTTTTTTTCCATTAATATTTACTAGTTTTGTCTGGTTTGAGTTTTGTAGACCTCAAATTGGATTTTACTGCTTGTGTGAGGTTGGTACAGGATCGATGAGATCTGGATGGATCCTGGGGCAGGCTCCCTCTGCAAGGCTCACCATACCTGTAAAAGCAGGTGACTGGGCTGTCACCAGCACAGAGGACTGACCTGCTGTTCCCACTGATCCGGGGCTCCCCACAGCTCTCACAGTTCCAACAGGTCATTGTTCTCAGGCCAGCTTCTGCTTTCCTGCCAAGTCCATGCTAATCAGTGGGGTTTTTTCTCCCTATCTCTTTTATGTCTGTCCTTCTAATAAAATACAGTGGACCTGGGCAAGTGCAGGAAGAGCCGTTGTTTTCTTTGGCACAGGTGGCTATCTTGAGTAAAGATTGAAACACACTGAAGCCAAAGATCTGTTTGCTGCCCTGCAGGGAAGGGTTCCTCAAGAATGCTGGCCAGCCCTGTTGCCTCCACAGGCCTTCGTGCTGCAGCCCATGGGGTGGTCCAGCAAAGGTGGTTACCAGGGGCTTCTTGGGGAGCCTGGTCTTTTTCCTGAGTATCCCCTGGATGCTGTTACTGAGCAACAGAAAATGCTTTTCTTCCTCTAGCCCTGACTGTGCTGCTTTCTGCCTCACGCACAGAGTCTAGGGCTTCTTGCTTCTTCCAGGGCTGCTTTAAGTCCCGTGATCCAAAAATGAACGCTGTGGTGCCAGGTTTATTGGCCAGGAACTGGCCCCCTGGCAGCAGCCTTTAGATGGGCTTTGCTCAGGTAGTTGCAGGTCGCGGGACATTCTCAAACTGACTGTATCCGATGTGGTTGGGATCTGTGCTTTATTTGTCCATAATGCGTGATGGATTCATCTTCTGAGGTGGAAATCCCGTTTGGTAAGGCATTGCTGGTGGAAGCTGCAGCCTCTGGTCAGGTTCTTTCAGAAAGAGAGTAATTTCTGATTGCGTTTGGCGTATGCTCTCTGCTGGATGACTTTCAGGAAGGGTGAAGCAGGGGAAGGCCTGATACATACAGGGTTTTGTTACTCCAACACAGAGTTGCAACCCCATGATAAGACCTACCAGACCTGTAATAAAACTGCCAGCAGTTTTAGGCTTGTAAGTGGAGCCTTTACAACAAGAAATGTAAATTACATGTGAAGAGGGTACATTGAACTCCTAGATTGGAGAAAAAGTAGAGAATTTGAGAAAACAGAGAACTATGCTTGCAAAAATGAAGGTAATGAAAGTAAGCCAAGTTTATTTTCTGACATAAATGTTGACTCAAAGCATGTGTGTTCCCCCTATTTCAGTTCTGTCCTAGGCTCCAAGAGCCCAAAAGTGAAAGTAAAGAGAGTGCCTGCATGAAGGGTGTTAATCGCAGCGTGTTGTGCCAGCAAAGATCGGAGTGAAAAATTAACAAACCACATCCATTGTGAAGAGTTAGTTATAGGTAAAAATGGTGTGGAAGGTGCCAGCA
Source organism: Actenoides hombroni (assembly GCA_024336885.1). Taxonomy (NCBI): domain Eukaryota; kingdom Metazoa; phylum Chordata; class Aves; order Coraciiformes; family Alcedinidae; genus Actenoides; species Actenoides hombroni. The sequence goes on from WUAM01000001.1 coordinate 5,880,779, forward strand.
ACAAAGAAGTCTTTTTTTTTTTTTTTTTTTTTTTACAGTGTTTACAGGATTCATAGTAGAACTGCTGAACCCACAGTCTGAACCTGTTTCATTTAAGCAGGCTTTTTTCAACTCCTTAAGTCTCTCTCATGGCCAGCAGATGGGAAAAAAGGGAATTTGAACAACTAACTCTGTTGCCTTCAAGTGATGCTTTCAAAACATTCATTGCTGGTATATTAACTGTGGTCAGTGTGGAGCCATAATGCTAAACATCACAAACCTGGCTACCAGTGCTTCAGTGGGAAACAGAAATTCTAGTGTGATCTAAGATACAGTGATTAACAGTCATTTATGTTTAGGAATCCTTATGCGTAGCTGCTGCTTATTTTTAGACTTAGTCTTTTAAAGCAAGGGCTGTATTGACCACTCTCTCTCGTATTCTCATCCTTAAAGAAGCTCAACTCTTTCAGCACTGGAGTGACAGGAAAAAAAAAAAGGATGCTGGGAGAAGCGTGTGCCCCTGCAGTTCTTTTCATTCAGTTTATGAACCTTAGATCTCACAAGCTTCTTGTGACTGAAGAGGAGGGTGTTAAAACCTCGTAACTTAGTGTATGTGCAGTTCTAGCAGTTGTGTGTGTTTACTTTTCACTCGTCTGTGGCTGAGTAATCTGTTTGATGGCATTTCCCTGGTTCTCTTCCGTTAAAAGGCAGATCGGGAGCGGCGCAGAGCAATTTCTTTACTAGATGACATTTCATCGCAATGTCCGATCGTTTGGGGCAAATAACCAAGGGAAAGGATGGGAAAAGCAAGTACTCGACTCTCAGCCTGTTTGATAAGTATAAAGGAAAGTCAATAGAAGCTATCAGAACTACAGGTAAGAAACACCTTCGGAAAGCTCCTTTCGGTGTCCGCTAAGAGCCGTGTTGCAGAGCTTACTCGGGTTGTCGGCCCAGCTGGGTCACAGAGCTGTCTGTGCTGGTGTCTCAGCCTGTGTTTGCTTAGGGATTCAAAGAAAATGTCTGTGGTTCTTTGTGCTGCTGTTACTGTAGAGACGTGGAGGAATTATGGCGAAACAGCAGGAGGACTGTTGGCCCTTTTGTTTAGCCAATGTCCTCGCAGGTTGCAAACTTGAGTGAAAGCCTTTACTGGGCCCTTAGGCTATGCCAGGACAAGGCAGTTAAGCTGACTGAAGTGCCTTAAGTTGGTCAGACCTCGTGTGAGGTTCCAGTGGAGGACTGAAGGCCTCTGGGGAAGAACCTCGGTTAGTTTTGCAGTGGAGATGTAGCCAAAAGTAGATGGTGGTGTCAAAAAAATGACAACGTTGCCTGGACTTGCTCTGGATTTGGTCCAGAAGTCGAAAACCAAAGGCTCCGGAGTCCTGAGGTCTGGATTTTGGAATGATTTAGAGATGGAAAATCCAGACCTCAGGACTCCAGAGCCAGAGTGACAGTCTGCCTGCTAAGAGGTGGGCCTGGGGGAATGGCCATTCCCCCCAAAGCTGTGCCAGGGTGATGCTGCTTCTCCTTGGTGAAATGAAAGAGGAGTATCTGCCCAGGTAGCTAAAAGGCTGTTTTCTGTCATGAATTCTTTCTCTCTCCCTCCCGACTGTTGTCGGTGGCCGCCTGTTAGCCAGCTGCCACACCAGATGGCTGTTTGCCACGGGCCTGGGGGGAACGACCTGCGTGGTGACATGGCAGCCGCGGTGCAGTGTGGTGTACTCTTCTGTTGGGACTGCACCTGGCCACACTGTGCTAACGAGGGTTACTTATCTAGCAGGATATAGCCTTCCTGTGACCTGCTATTGTTCCTTTCTCGCTAGTTATTCCTAGACATGGCTTACAGAGTCTTGGGAAAGTTGCTGCTGCCCGGCGCATGCCACCTCCTGCAAACTTGCCTAGCTTGAAGTCTGAGAATAAAGGAAACGACCCCAACATCATCATAGTACCCAAGGACGGTACAGGATGGGCAAACAAGCAGGATCAGCCAGACCAAAAGAGGTAGGTAGAAGTACTCTTTGGTAAGTTGTTTTTCTCAGCTGTGCACTGCTGTGCTGTGGTGGACCTTGCAGGCATCAGTTCTTCGTTGTCCGTGCCAGTGTAGACCTCAGTGTTAGCTTGATGTTTTAGCAACTGCTATATTGCCAGAGTTGTTTGTCTTCTTGCCTTCCTTGCCCTTTGATCTCACCTCTGCTGTCTCTCTTCAGTTCCAGTGTGACGGCTGCACAGCTGCAGGAGTCGCTGCCGCAGCAGGGTTTGCAGAAATCTGTCTCCAATTTACAGAAGCCGACACAGTCAATCAGTCAGGAGGTAGGTGCAAGTGGTCTCTGTGACAGCCACCCTGCTTCCCCTGGCCCCAGACAGCTCGAGGCTTTTTTTTTAAATTGTCCATGTTGCCTTGCACAAGTAAGAACCAGCAGGCTGCAGTTTACAGAACAGCTCCTGTATAATCAGTTATTGTACAATTGACTGTCTTGACTCCCAAGTTCCTGTGCCCCAGGAATGCTGTGCTGCAGTTAGAGTATAATTCTGTACTTTACTTCTGTACCTTTCAAGTGAGTGCAGAAAGCTGGGCTTCAGTGTAGAAAGAATGGCTGGAATGTGGGATGGCTGGTTAGCACTTCTAAGCTATTACACTTTGGGTCTAATTCAAGTGTCGGTTGGTGACAACAGATCCAGCTTTTGCTCCCAGCCTGATGAGACTTGGTAAGAAGAGATGTGGTCATGCGGGAGAAGTAGCCAGTGTCAGGACATGAAAAACTACTGGCAAGAAAGCAAGCTTCCCCAGAGAGTGCAGGCACTGGGCTCCTCTATGCTGTGGATTTCACACTTTTAGTTTTAAAAAAACCCTAAATTCTCAGCTTTTGAGGTTCAGGGAAATCAGGACAGGAGTTACGTTTTGAAGAGAAGAAGAATGGTTAATACATGAGACAGCAGGGTAGTAGTTGTATTCAAGATGAAGTGAAGCATGGAACACATCTAGAAGGTTGAGAGGGACCATTTGGGAAAATGCAACAGAACAAAAGGAAAGCTTGATTAGAGGGAGGAGAGCAAGAAGAATGGTTTGAGGAAAATAGTTGGTAAAGATGAGTGGAGGAGAGATGAGAGGCAGGGCAGAAAAGAGGATTTTTGCTGTAGCACCATAGTAGACTGGAGTGGGGAGCAGCTAACTTCAGCCACAACAAGAAGCTGTGGAGACCTGTGGTATCCATTGACCTCTGGGTGATCTAGAGATCTGAATCATAGCAAGTGCCAGCCAGGAAGTGAGATACAGTCATGAGACTTCACTGATCTGTGGGTGTTGGTTGTATTTTTGTGTGTTTTGTTGTTTTCAGAGTACAAATTCAGTGCCAGGTGGACCAAAGTCATGGGCACAGCTGAATGGAAAGCCAGCAGGACAAGAAGGTGGTGAGTATGATAAACAGAAATGGAGCTGGGTATGTGCCTGCTTCTTCTAGACAGGCATGAGATGGGATGGATTCCACTTCTTCCTGCCCTCCCTCTCTAGACTGGTGCAGAATGGGACACCACTGTCATAGTTTGAGCACAGCATGGCCGTGTTATGAGTCTTGTTTTCAGTCTGTGTGGTGTGTTGGCTGGAATGATGCAATTGCATCTGTTCAGGTCTGTCAGTACAAGGCACAGCTTGAGCAGAGTGTGTCTCATTGACACCTTGAACCAGAAGGGTTTGTGTGCTTGGGACAGCAGGGATTTCTGGGAGGTGAATGCTTTGAAGGAGAAGGCAAACATTTGTTCCCTCGTGAACATCTTCTATCAGCCCAGAGCAGTGTGTAATAAAGGGGGTGGCTAAGAAGAAAAGGAGGAGAGAGGACAGTGGAAACTGGAAATGTAGGTGTCTCTATGGCTGGTAGCATGGGGAGCTTCACCTAATGAGGTGGCCAGAAAAGAGGCTGTAACAATAAATGCTTGGGGTGGCTGTACACAGCATCCCTGGTCCAAGGGTGCTACAGTGTCAAGTGGGTGGACGCAGCACGGAAGCTGAGGCCTTTCTATTAAGTCTCTCCTAGTAACTGTGCTGCTAATGGCTTCTGCTTGACTGAGGATCCTGAATCAGTGCTAACATCAGTTGGGAGTTTAGTTGTTTGCAGGTGCAGCCATTTCTACACAGGAGATTTCCATCTGCACTGGGTGCTGCCATTAAAACTAGTGAGGGTAACAGCTCAGTTCCACTGTTCGAACGTGAACAGACCTGGAACCATCTGGTTGTCAAGTGAAGTTGCAGAGAGGTTTGAAAGAATTGAGACAGCTGCAGATTGCAGGACTGGAGGGGACAAGCTTACCCGAAGTTATGTGAGTCCCGTAGTGAAAGGGTGTTTCTCAAAGGCTAAATGTTAAAGCAGAGACTTGTGCTTGCCTGAGGTTGGTGGCCAATGCAAAACCCATGTCTTGTTTGGTTAAATGGTGCTTTATTGAGGCTGTTGCTGCATGGACCTGCTGGAGAGTTGCTGATCATCTGACAGTGTTTTTAAAGAATTATTTATTTTTTTTTTTTAACTCATTCTAGGTCACACTTTTCTTGGGTTGAGAACTCTATATTGTTAAGAGTTGCATATGTGGCTAAGAGCAGCTTAGTTAGGAGGTAATTGAATCACAGAAGCATCAGAAATCTGCCTGAAAGGACTACTTAGGCCATCCCATCCTCTCACCTCTTCGCCAGTGACACCGGACAATTGCTTTTCATTCTAAGCTAATACAGGAGTTTCTGATATTATTGACAGAGGAAAGTCATTTACTTTTTGCTCTCTTTTAGGTATTACTGCTGTAAAATCTTTTTTGTCCTTACATATTCTCTTCTGTCCAAAGTACTTGAAGATGTTACGTGCAGCAGTTGCAGTGTCTTCCCCGGAACTCCTCCGATGGGAGGTCTTGTCCAGTGTGCAAGTCCCAGAGGGTGAAAATGGCTTAAGCCAATCCTTCTAGACTCCTTAGGGCAAGAAAGGATAAAGATAGATGAGACTCTGTTGTCAGGTCTTCAGTACTCATTGCTGATACTTTTAACCTGGTGATTCTGAAATGCCCTTTTTAAAAAGACCATCAGCCAAGTAACACCAAGCTCAAAAAAAAGCAATTTAAAAATGTTTAGTAGTGCAGTAATGCTGACAGTTCCCTTTTATTCCGTGTTCTCTTGCCAACAGATTTAGGAGAATTGCTGTGGTTTGTTATCCAGTCACTGGCAGATCTTTAGAATAGATAGAAAGTTGTCACTCTGGGGTGGCTGATGACTCAGCAAGGCAATTGGCCAGTGACAAGAAGTGAACGTGGCCTGATCTGGCCAGCGATCTACATCTTAAAAATGCTGCAGCAGGCAGGAGAGTGGGTGACACATAGCATATAGCACTTGGGCCTTCTCTGGGTATCACAGAGTATCACAGAACCATAGAATGATAGGGGCTGGAAGGGACCTGGGGAGATCATGTAGTCCAAACCCCCTGCCGAGGCAGGTTCACCGTTGCCAGAAATATTAGTGATAGACTTCCCTGGTAGAGTGAGATCTGAGCAGAAAGAGTCTGAGTAGAAATGCTAAACCCATGCTGACAGGGTGTCATCTGTAAGTGATCCTGCAGAATTTATCTCTCTGCCTCGGTCTGAATTTTGTACTTTACAAAAATAATTGGAAGCTGAGAAAGTTCACTCTGACTTTGTTGAACGTGAGAATTTAAATAAAGATCTCAAGAATGTGGGAGTACTGGGTGAGGACATGTGGTGTTGTCTTGGTGACAGTGTCTGAGAGTGTTTTGGATGTGAGCTGAGGTGCTGCTACGATAGGCATTTGGGTTGAAATACTCTGGAGACCCAGATTCTCAGGAAACGCGTTTCCAGGCTGATCTCGTAAGGGAGCTGAAAGAGTGGAAAGATTTTCTCTGAGTCCTGCACTTCTTTGTCTGACAGGTTCAAGGGCCTCAAGCCGACTGTTATCCTTCTCTCCCGAGGAATTTCCGACGCTGAAAGCAGCTGGCGAGCAGGACAAGGTTGGCAAAGAAAAGGGCGCCTTAGATCCGTCGTATGGGCCAGGACCAAGCCTCCGCCCCCAGAGTAAGCGGATGATTGTGTCTTTCTGCCTCAACCCAGCTCATAACTCCACAGACTTGTGTTCTGGGCAGCTCACAGTAGTATTAGTTATTATTACATTTCCTTTTATCTTTTATGAGCTCACAAGCATCAAGCCGCTTAGCAAACGACCACAGATTCCCGTGTGATGCCGCTGTTCACCAGCTGAGTTTTGTGGTCCAGACAGCCAGTTGTGGACTGATATCTACTACATTGTTCAATAAAAACTGCTGTGTGAGATTGCAAAGCAGGCCCCTTCCCTCTGGGCTAGGGGAGTCACCAGTGACATGAGTGGGTGGTGCGATGTGGATTCTCTTAGCGTGTTTGTGCGTGGTCTAATTGGCCTTAATTCTGCAGTGTAAGGAGTGCAGAGATGGAGAGCAGAGTTGGGTGGAATTTAGGCTTATTGAAAAATAAGGATGCCACTGGGGCAACAGTTGCTTGGTAACGACTGATGCTGCTGATCTCTTAGGAGAAGAAACGCATTTGGAAACGTTCTTTGGTCCCTGATGTTTTTCTACCTGCTTGGTGTAATTAGGGCTTGACCCAGAGTATTTCTCAAGGCTTTCTGGCAGAGCGACTGTCTTCATTTACCAGTGTTAACATGATTATTCCCTCCTTTCCAGATGTTACCAGTTGGAGGGAGGGCGGTGGGAGGAACATAACCTCTGCCACGTCTCTGACCGCCTCCCCTGCTGAGCTGGGCAGCAAGACCTCTAGCACCGGAGACGGAGCCCCCTCCTCAGCGAGTGCCAGCGATCCGAAGGAGCCGTCTCTCCGCCCAGCTCAGCCCGTCCGCAAAGGGGCTTCACAGTTCATGGGAAATGTCTACCAACCGCCTACGTACCATGACATGCTACCTGCTTTTGTAAGCTGCCCTTTCCTCGTAGCTGTGTCATGTCCTTGCCCTTTCTTGTACGTGTGGGTTGATAGAAGTCAGCTGAGATACCTGTTTTCTGGACTCTCGGTTGGTTCCTGGGACTTGCTTAGGGATTCTTCTCTTGATCTATTTTTAGTTTCCCCTGCTGTGCACTTACCCTTTCAGGCCAGAGTAGTGTGGTACAGCCTTGCTCAGCCCAGGGAAAAGTTGCTGCTTTTCTTCTGGAGCTGGAAGGAAGCCATTAGCACGTGGCCTGTAAGGCAGCCGGACTTGCAATGTTTGTTTTCCCTTTGTGCAGATGCAGCGACCGTGCTCGTGTTGTAACCCTATCTGCTTAAGCTTTCTGTGGCAAGGAGAATAAATAGACTGTTCTGCTTTGCCTTATTCCAGATGTGTCCACAACAGCCATCTGAGACCCCTGCATCGCTGGACCGAGGGTCTTTCCCTGTTCCTCAGCTTCGGCTTGAGCCCCGGGTACCTTTCAGACAATACCAGATGAATGACCAGGATGGGTAAGGCTGCCATGACTGTCCCACTTGAGAGGCAGGTTCAGGGCATGACATTAACCTTGAACTATGCTTTGCTTCAGCTACAGCAGCGTCTGAAAAGTTGCAGAACTGTAAGCACTGTGTGTCTGAAGAGCAGGTGGATGTGAGAAGTAGTAGTGTGTGATCCTGGGCTGGACTGGAAGGGTTGCAGCTCTGAGCTGTGAGCCCCAGGAAGTGGGTAGTGGGTAGACAAGGGAAAGAAACTTTGGACAGAGAAAAACTTGGGAGCCAATGTATTTAAGTGCATGGTAGAAAAGGACTGATTTCACTGTTACAAACTTAGCTCTACATCCTTTTCTTCACTGTTTGCTGTTTCTAACCCAGTTTCTTTGCGTTTTCCTGTAGAAAAGAGAACAGACTCAGCCTGTCTCGCCCAACACGGCCAGTTCGGCAGCAAGTGGAGAGAGCACCTCGGCCCACCATTATCAATGCAGAGAACCTAAAGGGGCTGGATGAACTAGACACTGATGCAGATGACGGGTGGGCAGGTAAAGTGCTTCCATTCTCTAGCTTCAGGCCACACTTTAGGAGGTCAAGCGAAGTAATTACTTCTCCCTGAAGCATGAAACAGCTGGGATGTTCCAGTGATTCTGTTTCACTGCTGTAGAAGGACAGAGGGCAAGCAGAGAGTGGTGTGTGTAGTTGTGAAATTGCTGTTGGTGTAAATGATGACACAATGGATCCTTCTGATCCTTCCATCACACTGTATTCAAGGAACCGGATCTGAAGACTCCTAAAATCTGAAAACACCAAACAGCAGGAAGACTGTGGCTGCTGGGAAGAAGAGTTGGTTCTACCTTCCCAATTAAGGAGCTCAGTATCCAGTCATACACAGCCTAGCTTGGTGCCTGTCTCCTCATTTGCAGCCTCCATCCTTGGACTGCTTGGACTGCCTCTTTTGGCACAAGCCCTACTGTTCATCAGTGTGGGTCCACACTACTTGTGTCATTCCCATTACCTGTGGTAGACATTCAGCTTTCCAAGTAGTTTATGCCAAGCCTGTGAGTTCTCTGGTTCAGTCCCAGAGAGGGCATAAGCTTTATCAGGACAAGGGACCTGTTTCTTTCCTCTCATATATCCTTTCTCCAATCCTGCCTTTGTAGGTATTCATGATGAAGTGGATTACTCTGAGAAACTAAAATTTAGTGAAGATGAGGAAGAGGAAGAAACCCTTAAAGAGGGACGACAGAAGTGGTAAGAAGCATCTGTATTCACACTTACAGTTGTTTCACTCCAAGTAAACAATACCAGGATCTTTTTGAAGCTTCTTCTAAATGTTGAGGCTTGATCCCTGTGATCTGTACCGTGACTGTTGATGCCACTGGCTGTTGTTTGAATGGGCCTCAAGGATGTTCACTGGTCTTAAAACTAAATGCCTGGATGCCAGGCTTTATTCCATCTCCCCTTTTTGGGTCTCGCCTTTCTCCTGCTGCACAGTAGTGGCATTAAGCCTCATGCACCTTAAGAGGAAAAGCATGTTGGTTGTTCTGGTGTGCTTCTGATCGTTCCTTTCTGTTACAGTCAGTTGCCTTTGCCACTTCATAAAACTGCAAGTGCTTTTTGAGGCAAGTAGCAAATGTAATAGCAAAACTGTTTATACGACAGGAACAGCTGGGATCCCAGAAGGCAGCGACAGTTGTCCCTGAGCTCTGCAGACAGTGCAGATGTCAAACACACCTTGGAGGAAGGAAAAAATTGGGGCGACTCAGTTGGCTTGTCTCGGTCAGTCCGGAAAGCGCAGGATTCACAGCAGCCTCCGAGGAAGCTGAATGGCTGGAGCTCTGCCTCTGAATACCAGGTGGGTTGAACTTGGGTGAGTGGGTTTGTGCTGCTGGATTTGACCCATCGGTGTCCTGAAGAGGCTGGTTTGACATGTTGCTGAAAATAGGATAATTTCTCAGTTTTTTGTTTATATCCAGCTGAACAGAAATCCAGCTGTGTAGCATTCCCACTAGAGGAAAGAAATTGAAGCTAGTCCAGAGCAGTGGGGTTGTCAAACAGTGAGAACAATCAAGCTATTGAACAAGAATAGAGGAAACTCCCCACCAAAAGGGGAATTTGTGTGCGTGAGGGTAGAGGGGACAGAGTCAGGAGGGGATTTTTTCGTGGGATACAGAGCTCAAGGTGCAGGGGATGTTTGGGTCATGCTTACGGAGGAATGTTTTTCCTTTGGCAGAAGCCTGCTCCGGGAAGCGTTCTCAGACAGCAGTCCCTCGAGGATAAAGAAGAAAAGGTGCCACTGAGACAGAAGTTTGTGCACTCGGAGATCTCTGAGGCCGTTGAGAGAGCCAGGAGGCGACGGGAGGAGGAGGAGAGGAGAGCCAGGGAGGAGCGGCTGGCAGCCTGCGCCGCAAAGCTGAAGCAACTCGATCAGAAATGTAAACTGGCTCAGAAGAGTGGGGAGACCCAGAAACACACAGAGAATGAAGACCTACGACCCCCAAGCACAGAGAAAAGTACTGTGCAAGAGAATGGTCATGCTTTCCGTAGAGGTACAGAAACCTTGCTTGCCTCACCTTATGAAAGTTGCTTTTTTCACTCTTGTGCTGATTTCTTACCTGAAGTGTGGGGAAGTTTTTGGGAGGGAGCATTCAGAGGGTGCTTGTGTTACACTTGAGAGATCAGCTGCTTCACGTATTCTGCAGAGTATTTTGGACTGGTGATCAATGTTCATTTTGGAAAAAAAAAAAATCCTAATAAAACAAATGCAAACTTATTTGGTTGCCTTTATCTGTGCTCAGTCAGCTGTGCTAGCGGAGACCTTGTTGGAATGGGACTCTTGATCTTCTCATGATTGGATGATGATACTAAGAAAGTGCTCATGGGACTCAAACCAGAAAATTGGTTACTGGCAAGTGCTGGCAGGTTTAAGGAGTAACGGGAAAATGGACTTTTTTTCCCCAAGTGCTTAAGCAGAAAACTGATGGCAGAGGAGGATCTTGGAATTTATCACTAAAACAAGATGGACACAGTACTCTAGAGCCATCAAGGCAAACTAGGGAGGTTGTGTGGCATGCTATATATGAATATAATAACATTCAATCATGTAACTCAGGGCAGGCTGACACCCATGTGTGTTGTGGTGTGGTAGTGAGCTAACAAGCACCATCATGAGTAGGGCTCATCAAGGCTTATTTTCTTCTCTGCAGCAACCCCTGAGTTTCACACCCAGGATGTCTCTGTTGGCTATCTGGAAGAGGAGACTCCTGCCCCAGCAGCAGCAGCAGCAGCGGCCCAAAGCAGCAGTGAGGAGGAGCTCAGAGAAGCTCCCTCCCCAGCACAGGAATTCAACAAATATCAGAAGTCCCTTCCCCCACGATTCCAGAGACAGCAGCAACAACAGCAGCAGGTAATAGGTGTGACACTGCCACCCCTCTTTGTACTCCTTCCAAACCATTACTTGTTTGGTTCTCAACGCAATCACACAGCCAAGTTCCCAACTGTCTTTGGGCTGGAAGGTGATAAATGGGAGTTTTACCCTGGGTTTTTTCACTACTTTTGATGACAGCTGTATCCTGTCTGGCAGGGTAAAAGGGCTCTATATAGGTTACATGAATTTTGCATGCAGGCTGTGATGCTGGAGCTGGGGAGAGGCATGGGCAGGTCAGGTTTGTCACTTGCCTGGGAGAAAAGTAAATGCTGCTGTCAGAGACATTGCCTTGTCTAACACAGCTGTCTGGGTGTCTCCTGGCAATGTGAAATCTTAGGACTGTGTGGTTTGTAGCAGAGCTCTGGTTTGCAAACGTGCACGTGCAGGAGAAGTTGGAGATGTTCCCCTTTCCGTCTCCAAAGTCAAGAGAGCAGCAGTGGCTACCTTGATACTTGCTGTGGGCCTGGTCCACTGATGCCTCTAACACCTTTGGTGTGCAGGGGATCTGGTGAACATCTGTTCTGAATTCCTGGCACAGGATGAGTGCCGCTGTTCTTCAGCACTGCGGCAGTGACGGGGAGCTGGGTGTACAGGCCAAGGGAAGGGAAAAGCTTTAGGGATCAGCTGCTTCCATTGCACTTTGCACTTGCTTTGCCCGTACCCTGTTAGGTGTGGGCAGCCTTCGCTTCCTGGGGCATACTGTGCCTGGGTTGGCAAGTGGGTGGACTCTGCTTCTGGGCCGAGTGTGAGAGCTGTGCAGTGGCCCACTTCTCCTTCCACCTCTTACTTTTGCAGAGGTGTTGTCCTCTCCATCTGCTCTCCTACATACCCAGCTTTTTTTTCTGTGAGACACTTATTTCAAATCTGCATTTTTCTTTCCACCATAAATATGTTTGTGTTTAATTGTTTCATTTTTGCTTCATTGGAAAATATCTTCCGAGGCTCTGAGAGACCAACCTGAACTGGTTCAGCTCTTCTTCCAGATGCAGTGAGCCTCCTTAGGGCGGCAGAGTCAAAGCAAGGGACAGAATATCCAGGCTTGAGATAATTCACATTTAATTGCCCTTCTTCGTAGAATAACCACTCGAAACGTGATACAATCAATGCTGCTGCAACCCGTAGTGAAGAGCCTCACGTTTGGCTTTTGCTTGGAAGCTCAGTAATTGCTCTTTTATGGATGTTCCCATGTGCTTGTTACTGAGCAGTTGACATTTTCATGATTCGAATGTACAGCAGCAAATGCTGCCAGTGTTACTTTTTTAAAGAGATGCTCTTAAACTAAAAATAATTGGATGTCCTTGCTGTCACACTAATAATACCATAGGTCATTGCTACTGGAAGAACATGAAATTTTCATTTATTTTCTCTTATTCTCTGTGTCTTTAGTATGTATTAGGCAGTTAGTATTTTGGCTGGCTTGTACTGCAGTGGTTCCATGAAAAGAACAACATAAAAATTAGCATTGGTAGCATTAATGAAGTATTTTCTCTAAGGTACTGAATCACTAAATAACTTGTCTATAATTTATTGCATCTATCTGAGTTTCTCTTATTTGCCATAAGGATGCGTCAGGTTCAGATTTAAGGGTGTTGCTCTGCAGCAGGGGTAAACAGAGTGTCTGATACTGGTGTAAGCTTAGTAAGAAAAGATGGTGGAAAGTTTGACAGGTAATTTAGACCTATTTCATGTTAATTGGAGCCGTTTACCTTTTGAAAGCTTTCTTCAGTACACAAAGCTCCCTTCAAGTATAGGTTCTTCTTGGACCTTTAGCAGAAGTTAAATGTCAAATCAGATTAACATCAGGACAGTCCTCAGCTAAAGAAAGGTGGACTGGCCGTGTGGAAGATGGGACACAATCCGAAGGTGTCAGCCCATCTCTAGAGGATGCACAGGAAATCCTGTAAAGTATTAATAGCTCTCTTAATTGAGTTTAGGTTGTTCTTATCTAATCCATTTGGCTAACATGAGTAGAACTAATACATATGCACACTAAATAACATATAATTGCATTTCCTCCAGAGAACAAAATCTTCTCGAGTATTTGGTTCCAATTAGGAAATGGTGCTTGACAGGAAGCTCTCTTGTATCTCAGTGAAGTGTGTGTATTCTGACTGTTCTGCACGTTTGGAGAACAGCAACTGCCACGTTCCCAGTTGGTAGTGAACTGCCCCTTAGCTGCTTTACCTTCTCATCTGATCTTCTTTTGAGCCTCTAACAGGTGGAATGTGTTTTTTCGGCCAGCCAGTTTGCAAGCGTGACTCCTGGCACTGAGACCACACATGTCAAATGGCCCCTCCTTCTTCCCTGCAGGAGCAGCTGTACAAGATGCAGCACTGGCAGCAGCAGCAAGTCTACCCTCCCCCATCCCATTCCCATCCCCAGCGGACGTTCTACCCACCACACCCCCAGATGCTGGGCTTTGATCCTCGCTGGATGATGATGCCCTCTTACATGGACCCTCGCATGGCCCAGAGTCGCACTGCTGTGGATTTCTACCCTTCAGCCCTTCACCCTTCAGGTACGGACTTTACCATGGCTGTTGGTTTGATTCATAACTGGAAAGCTGCTGTGCTTCACCTGTCCTAACCTCTGTCCGGAATTTGTATCCTTTCTGGCTGTGATCGACCCTTTCTAGGGATGAGAGAGAGCTGGTTGCAGTGAGCGCTGGTGAGGGAGCAGAGGAGGTTGGGAAGGAGGACACCTGCCTGTCCATCCCCTGCACTGCAGTGGGAGATCTTCCCTGACAGCTTTGGAGCCTTAGCAGGTGTAAAAGCAAATCTTGCCCCTTGGAGGGAGGAGAAGGATCAGTTTGGGAGTTACTGTAATCACACGAAATCTTAATAGACACCCTTTAAGAAATGTGATGGAGGAATGCAGTAGTTCCTGAGCTGTGTGCTCCTAGCACCTTCCTACCTTGATACTGCTCTTCAGAGGTGTGAATGTAGACATCAGGATGAATAAATCATTCCCTTGAGTTTGTGGTTTGCTTTCACACAAACTTGCTTCCCAGACACCCATGGTGTGTAGCGTTCTGTGCAGGCTTGGCTTTGAAAGCTGTCACATTCTGTATCGTTCCACATGTATTTCTCAAGCACAGGCTCCCCTCTACCAGGAGGGTTTCCATGGCTGCAGTCACTTGCTGCCCTGGAAGGAAGGGGAGTCAAACTAGCTATAGATTGTTAATTCTTCTGGGCTATGAGATCCTAGTGTTAATGGTATGAACTTTGTCACGACCAGGGATTATGAAGCCTATGATTCAGCAGGACTCCATTGGTGGGAGCAGCTGCCGGTCTGAAGATCAGACCTGTCAGACAGGGCAGGTGGAAAGGAAAACTGCTCCCTTGGACCCTGGAACAGTGTGGGGCCAGGAGAGCTACACATCTCTGCAGAGCAAAGGGTACTCCCTGTCACATCAAAAACAGGCTGACAACATTACCATGGAGGGGCTGCATGCCAGGTGAGTACAGAACTCCTCCGTCCTCATGCAGGGGTTATTTGTTTCCACCTTTTGTGCCCAGCCTGGACCCTTGGAGACCTGCTGTGCTCAGCATTAGCTGACTTTCTATTGCTTGTTGTTTGTTTCCCTCTCAGGAATGAGAGTTACTCTGCTTCTCCTGGAAGGCCGGAGTGTCTGAGCACCCAGCGAGATCTCTTTGAGGAGAGAGGAGAGGAGTACTTGAATGCTTTTGACAAGAAGGCCCAAGCAGACTTCGACAGCTGCCTGTCTTCTCAGAGGATAGGCCAGGATCTCTTATTTCAGCATCAGGAGACGGTGCAGGAATCCTGTCCTGCTGGCACGCGCCATGCAAACTTGAGGTGTTCACCCCTAGAGCCTGATTTTATCCAAGCAGATAAGAAGCCTGAATACAATGGCTGGGATATCAGCCACCATCAGAAAGCTACAGAGGCCGCAGCGGAAGTTGCTGAAGAAGCACCCAGGGATGAGCAGTCGTTCAGTGCTGATCCATGGAAGAAGGAAGGATCTAACCCCAAACAGCCCACTGAAGAGACAACAGAGTGGACTCCCGAGAACCGCAACACCAGTGGTCAGCACCAGGAGCAGATGGGGAGGACGCGACGATCAGGCCCAATCAAAAAACCAGTCCTGAAAGCCCTCAAGGTGGAGGAGAAGGAGAAGGAGATGGAGAAGGTTAAACTGGAGGGAGAGGACACTTCACGACCGCTGAAGGATAAGGTGGCTGTTCAGAAAGTGGAAAACGAGTCGGATGATTCTGCAGCCTTACTGAACTCCACACGTTATCTGCTGGATGACAAAGGTTCTTCCCAAGCCAGCCTTGCCCGAGAGGCTGAGAAATCCCAAGAGGAAGAGGAGGAGGAAGAGGAGGAAGAGAAGCCAGAAAGAACCTGGGAGAACAAAATATCCAGAGAGTCCAGTGATCTCCCTCCCACGAAAAGAAACAACTGGATCTTCATTGATGAGGAACAAGCCTTTGGTGGGAGAGGTCAGGGGCGTGGGCGAGGGAGGGGCTTCAGAGAGTTCACTTTCAGAGGCCGAGGCGCTGTTGTGGGCAGCCGGGGAGTCTATAACAACAACCAGAGGAGCAGCCGAGGGAGAGGGCTTCGGGAGTTCAACCAGGCAGAGGAGTTCCCCAGAGGCAAGCCGAGGCGCCGGATCGCGAGCGAGACCCACAGCGAAGGGTCAGAGTACGAGGAGCTCCCCAAGCGTCGCCGGCAGAGGGGCTCGGAAAACAGCACCGAAGGCTCTGTGCTGGACAGGGAGGACGGCGATTTGAAGAAGGGAGACTTCAAAGAGTCTTGGAGGTCCAACAAAATCTATTCGGATGATCACAACAGTCTGGATCCTAAGATGAGGGCTCCGAGAGCTTTTGGGAGGTCACTGCCGCCAAGACTGAGCAACTCTGGCTATGGGCGAAGGGGTTTCATGGGTAAGGAGCCCACCCAGTGGCAAGGCAGGAGTGGAGGAGCAGGGTGGCAGGAGTACAGCCACGCCTCCCCGTCGGACACTTTTGGCAGCAGGCAGCAGTCTGACAGGGACTACATTCAAGATTCGTACAAACACGTGGATTCGTTCTCCAGCCGGGTTTTTGATGAGAGTCATCTGGATGAGAAGAGGCACTTTTTCCAGGAGGATTACTCTGCAGACCAGGAGAACATCGAGAACAGGCCGTTCAGGAGGCGGCGTCCCCCCCGCCAAGACAAGCCCCCGCGATTCAGGCGCCTCAGGCAAGAGAGGGAGTCGGTCGGGCAGTGGAACCCTGAGGAAGGAGGCCCCAACCTGCTGCCCGGCCAGTGGCCTGGAAGACCCAAGCTGACCACCACGGAGAAGAGCAGCATCTCGGGCAGACGGTCTCCTGAGCTGTCCTACCAGAACTCATCGGACCACGCCAATGAGGAGTGGGAGACAGCATCTGAAAGCAGTGACTTCAGCGAGCGACGCGAGAGGCGAGATGGAGTTTCGGAGAGTGAGGGCCAGCTGGAGGGTGGCCTGGGCAGCGGGAGCTTGGGAGAGAAGAGGGAGCTAGCAAAGAGGAGCTTCTCGAGCCAAAGGCCGCTCGTCGACAGGCAGAGCCGTAAGGCCGAGCCAGCAGGATTTGCGGAGCCGTCTGTCAGGACTGGTGTAGGAGCAGCTTCCAGATACGAGAGCCAGCAGAACGGGACGCTGATAAAAAGCAAAAGGTAAAGTTGCCTTCTGATGTACAGGTGTCTGTCATCTCGTCAGTAGATATTGGAAGAATGGAGAAGGGCTGGACTGTGGGTGAGGAGCTGTTGGCTGTGTTTCTCTTCAGCTAGTGCAGGTGACTTCCAGCACTGTTTTTCCAACCTTACAGCATCCAGGCTTTCATCATTCTGTTTTACAAACAGTCGATGCCTTTGCTTCCGTGCTGGGAAGCCAGGCAGGACTTTGCTGCAGCACTGTGGGCATCACATGCGTTAATTGCAAGAGGAGCAGGGGGGCTGTTAGAGCAATGTCATGGGAGACACAGAGCCCTCCTTGTAGGGATGAGCTTTGTTGCAGAGGCGATGTGTTGAGGAACTCATGAGTGCAGGTATTGTTCTGTTTTCATCCCGCTTGCCCAGTAACATCCTTGTAATGTGCTGTGCTCAGAGTTTTAAGATCTGCTTCAGTTGAGTAAAGGCTGAGGAAGGATGAGGTGCGATTCAAAAGCTGGTAAAAAAATAGAACCCATATGTTTTCTTCTCGCTACTTTTACTCGTCTTCTAGTGATGAATCTTAATTCTTTTCTTTCCTTGCAGGTCTCCAGAAGAAGGAGGGGGCCTTGGCAACACCAGTGGTGGAAGCAGCCACTCCATTTACAGCTTGGATAGAGCCTCCCATACGAACTCTGACGGTGCTGAGGGGCTGGGTAAAAAGCCTGAGAAGGAGCCCAAAACCACTGCGCAAAGAGCAAGTGAGAAGGGAGAGACCTTGTCACAGTTTGAACTGAGTTATGGAAGTGAGTGTCTTAATTTGTTTCTTTAAAGGGATAACACATTGTGGCTGACTTCAAGCCAGACTTTTTCAATCCAGTGTCATTTTAAACAGCGGGTTAGATTTTTATTTTTTTCCCATTTTTGTACACAAAAGATGTCTTTAAAATAGGGAAAACATGGAAGACAAAGGTGGTTTTAAATATCTGCCAGTTTCTCTAATGTTTCTTCTATAGAAAGTCTGGTTTTAGGGAGAATGTTTCCATATTTCTATCGAAGATGTTGAAATTTCAAGCCCAACATACCTTATGTAGTGTGAAGGAAGTTGAAGGAGCACCCAGAGTGTGGGGAATTTGAATCTGAGCTCATGGCAGGGAGGCAAGAAATTAGTATCTCTGCAACTCTTGGCATTAGGCCATGGCTCCAGCTTTTTGCTGTTTGTAGAACTGAGGTTTTGCATCTGGAGACAAGGGCTGTGTTTTCAGAAGTACCTGTGCCTGCTTTGTCCTTGCTAATATTTGGAGAGGTGTGAGGTTTGTTTCAACTGATAACTACACCTGAAGATACCCGAGTTACCGCATGGCTTACGTTCCCAAGCTCTCCCAGCTGCAGTGTCCTCATCTAGAGGCTGAGGAGAGCAAAGTCCTGCAGGATAAAGCGACTGGTAGATGTCAGCAGGCTCCCATGGCTTAGTTTTCAGAGCTTAGCTGCAGTGCTGCAGGCTGAACTTGTTTCCCTGTAGCCTGTATCCTGTTTGGAATTCACGCTTTAAATTATTGCAATTATAAAGCTTTACATGTGTACACCCAAGCATTATTTCCCCCCTCTGTGTATGCTTTGTTCAGGTACCATCATCGATAATCGGGTGTCTAACACAGCAGAAGAGAATGAAGTAGGTTCTATGGCAGGTGAAGGCTTCATTGAGGTTCTTACTAAAAAGCAGCGTCGTTTGCTTGAAGAGGAGCGAAGGAAGAAGGAACAGGCTGCTCAGGTGAGGAATGAGAGGCAGAAAAAGCTTCATCTGAGACATTGTTTGGATCGTAGTGAGAGGAACAGGGTCCCAAAAAGTGTTTGGATGAGCAGAAAAAGATGCAGTTGGCCAAAGCAGTATAGATCCTGTATTAGGCCCTGGAAACATCTGGCTCTGATGGTCAGGGGCTGTTGGTCTGAAAAGGATGGTTAGATTTCTGACTGTTCTTGTTTTCCAACAGAATGGTTAATTGTGAGTGCAAGGGGGGTTTCTAAAGTGATCCTTATCCAAAGCAATATGACTCATTAAGGCAGTTTCTGGCTGTAGATGGTGGGATGTTGGGTAGCAGTGAGCAGTGCAGCACCTCTGCGCTCTCGCTGTGTCAACAGCATGGCCTTGCTAGAACAGGATGCAGTAACTTCCTTGCTGGAGGTGTCTGGGCACCTGACCAGGAAGTAACAAACTGGAAGCAGCTCTGACAATTACTGCGTTCATAACAGGGTAAAGGATTTGATTTACAAAAAGAGATTTAAGACTGCAGTGTGGATAGCTTAATTAAGTCATGGTTAAGAGGGAGCCATTTGTCCACAGGCAAAAAGACTTAAATTCTAGGGGGATAAGAGAATGTTTTGACATAAAAGGAGATGTAGTGAAATCTGGAGGACTAAATGTGAGTGAAAAGCATTGTTGGGAAATGGTTCCTAACAAGATGGGGCTTGTGGCAGGTTCAGAGAGTCTCACAAGCAAAGTTGTAAAAGCCTGGTTGCTTGGCATCTTTAAAATTAAGCTGAAGACAACGTGTGAATGGGTAGTGGGAAAGGTCCTTGCAGTTGCAGAGATGTGCTTCTCTTTCTATTCCGACCTTGGCCCTGTGAAAGAGCCATCTCTGTATTGTGAAAATATTAATTAATATTGCTTTAGATGGGGTAAAAGCAGAGAATTACACAGACCAAGTCTGTGGTAGTGTTAATTTTGCTTTGCATTGTATCCTATCCCCTCACCCCCCCAAGAGAAAAAAAATCTCATGCTGCTAAGGCAGCTTTTTTCTCTGCTTTGTCAGAATGGGGGGAACCTTCCAGTAGCCACAGGGTCCATTTTACAACAACAGCCGCTAAACAACGAGTGGGGAGGAAGTCAGAACTACTTTGTATAATTCTGTTACATGAGTTAGGGGCTTTTCAGATTGCAGCAATTAGAAATGCAGGGTTTGAACTTGTCAGGAGCAGGCTGTTCTAGCCCCGTGCAGTGACAGGTCTTGGAGCCTGTGCCTTTTCTCTCCCAGGCACCAGCGAAGGCCCGCGTCCTTCAGTCTCGCATTCCCCCTCGGTTTGCTAAGAAGCAGAACAGCTTGTGCTTGGAGCAAAGTGATGTAACAGTATCTGGAAACAGTCTGGGCACAGAGATCTGGGAGAGCAACAGCCCAGGTAAGTCTGGGTCTGTCTGGTCTGGAGTGTTTCACAGAGCTGGGGAATCCCCTGGTGTGTGCAGGAAGGGTGGGATGGCCACACTTAAGAGGAGACAACCTTCTCTTGTCCTGTGCTGGAAGTGGGAGGGGGGCTAGCAGACAGCTGGAGTAGCATCTGTTCAAAGCTGTACTGTTCAGCCATCCTCCTACTGGAGTTGACCATGTCAGTCACCTTCTCTATTTCTTGGGTCATTCTACATGGCATTCTCTATCCTGTTGAGCTGGATCTACTTCAACCAGTTTCTTCCATTGCCTTCCTCTGTTTTCTCTAGCCCTGAGTAGTTAACTGCCTCCCTTGTTTCTGTCTCTGCTCTTTCTCCTGTTGTTTTCATGTTCCCTAAGAAATCTTCCCTATTCTCACACCCTGCCTTCTCTGTGCTGTGTCATGTCTCAGCTGAATGAGCAGCCCTAGCTTTCTGAGGTGGTGAAAATATCCCATCTCATGTCTAGAAATGGGAAGTTAATAGTGTAACATGCACTGTGTGCTCATGGTTGTGTTTCAAGCAGATGAACTCTGCCCTCCTTTCTTGTCCAGCTCTTTCTGTGCAGTCTCCTGGCAGCGACTCGTGGAGCAAGCCTATAAATACCTTTAATGGTACTGAATCCAGCACCACTGAGGTAAGTGGCACCTAATATGCCATTCAGGTATTGTGTGTTTAAAATATCAATGTAGGTGGCTTCTGCTTCTCATTGCTCCATCTGTGCTTAGCGACTCTCAGCTCTGCTTGTGCAGTTTTAAACTGTCTCTTTGTGGTTCTGATTTGAGCTTGATGCTGCTCAAATCTTGACCTAAGAGGGCCAGGCGCTGCTTGATGTTACACGGGGTTATAAATCTGGAGTAACTGTCTGGTAGAGCTATTCCAGGGTTATGCTCCTAACTGGATCTGGATGCAGTCAAGGAAGGTGGAATCCCATAGGTCATGTTTGTGCCTCATGCCTGTGAGCAGTGTTTAGTTATAGCCTTAATGCAGGGAGGCCAGAGCTTCACCTCTGAAGACCAGAGTTCAGATCTGGTTTGGGTCACAAGTGACATGAGTTTGGCAGTCTCGGCCTAGTTGCTGTGTGGGACACCTTTTCCCTCCTCTGAAGCCACGGTCTGGTTGGTGCATTGGTGAACCCGTCTCAGGATTGTGTAGAGCTGAAGCAGCAGCCAAGGGATGCTGCAGGTCAGGTCCAGCTTCTTTGCAGTTAACCCAGAATGTGATTTGAAAACGGGACATGGTCTTTCTGTTTTCTGGGATATATAATTTTTTTTTTTAAATTATTTTTTTTCTTCCCTCCTTTGTGGAGCTGGGTCGGAGTCCGGGGCTTTAACACATTTCGTGCTTTGCATAGCAGGGTTTTAAAGGCAGCCAGGGGGATAGTGGCATTGACTTGAGCGCGGAGTCTCGGGAATCCTCCGCTACCTCCTCTCAGCGCAGTTCTCCATATGGCACCCTCAAACCAGAGGAGATGAATGGGGCTGGCCTGGTGGACCCAAAGCCTGACTGCCAGAAGGAGCAAGTGCAGAAGCAATCTGATAAAAAGGTAATCTGGATTTGCAGCCAAGCCAGAGCACGTAGCGAGAGACCTTGTGAAGTGGTTGTGTTGTTTTTTCGATAGCATTTTTTTAAGGCTTGAGATCGGGTGATTCAGTCTTTGTGTCTCAGCCTCTCTGCTTTCCTGTTAAGGATTCAGATCAAGGCTCAGGACAGAACAAGGAACACAAGCCTGGACCAATCGGCAACGAACGCTCCCTGAAAAACAGAAAGGGTTCGGAGGGAACGGAACGGCTGGAAGGGAATATTCCCCCTGTTAACGGGGTGGAAATTCACGTGGATTCTGTACTTCCTGTGCCACCCATTGAATTTGGAGTAAATCCTAAAGTGAGGATTGAATTTAATTTTATCTTCTTGGTGATTTGAGCTTGTTGAGATATGAAAGGTGGTTTGAGGCAGAGGATCATCTAGAGGAAGCTTCCAGCTGTAGATTTGCCTTAGATTTCATTATTGACACAAATCAGGTGCTCACGATGTCTTGGCAAACACATTATATCCTCTTGGAAATAATTGTCCCAAGAACCAGCTGGGGTGGTAACAGAGGTGAGGGACAAAATTATGGCCATCTAAGCCTTTGTGTGCCTCTGGGGGTTGCCTGCTGCTGAGTGCTGAGAAGTCTCTTTTTGTTCTCTTCCAGCAAGGCTTACTGGAGGACAATCTTTAGTTTCTAGTGGCATGATTCAGGCTAAAGTCATTAACCATGAGAAGCAGATGGGTGGCTCTTGGACCTGGATTTGAATTCTGTTGTGTTTTGCTTTTTCAGGACTCTGATTTCAGCCTGCCACCCGGTTCTGCCTCTGGTGCTGCAGCTAACCCTGTCACCAAATTGCAGGATGCCTTGGCCAGTAATGTAAGTCTTTCCTTTTCATTTTGTAGGGGTTTGGTTTTTTTTTTTTTATTGATTCATTGGAGATACTCCTTAGTTAAACTTCAGATGCTTCCCAAGAGAGCGAGCGTATTTCTTTGCAGTTGACTTCACACTTAATGCTTCAGCAGCACATGTAACTAAAATCCATAATGGAGATCTGTACCCTCAAGGTACCTGGATAGAATGAGCATCACTAGCTCAGAAGTGATACAGGGACTCTGTTATTGTGCCCTGTGTAATGCAAGAGGTATTGCAGGTCTCTGAAATCACCAGTCTCCTCTCCTGAGACACAAGAGAGTGCTGGTAATGGATGTGATGCAGATAGTAGTGTTTTTAGGCCTGGACCACCAGCTTCCTCAGGAGATCTCATCAGCCACAGCAAGGCAGAGGACTATCACTTGTTAGTCAGGCCTGTTTGGAGGTTTCCCAGCTTACTGCAGCCATCTGGGTATTTCATCACTATGTATTTAAGAGTGAGCACACTGAAAGCCCAGCTTGTAGCTCAGCTGTGGACAGCAATGCGAGAAACTTGAAAAGTTGCTTTTGAAATGTGAAGTTTGTAGGCTGTTTGATGTTGGAGGTTTGTCTTAAAGGGTGTATCTCTTCAGAAGTGCTCTTTCAGAATCAGGGTTTGTCTGAAATTCAGGTAGATTACAAATACGGGACAGAAAGGGAATTATTTGGCAAATTGAAGTTACTAGATCAAATTGAAGCTGGTGTAACTCAACGTAGAGAGTGTCATTGCACATAACAGTTTCATTTATTCCAACAGCAGAATGGGTCACTCTTGAGTGTGGTGCTTAACTCGGGCAGTACCACCAAGGATAGTTGAGGTGTAGTTACTAGAGCTGCCAGCTCTGTCAGCCTTGGTAGTTCATGTCATTCTCAGAGAGTTTCTAAAGTGTTCACCCTTTCTGCACCCCCCCTCAGGCAGGGTTAACGCAGTCCATCCCCATTCTGCGAAGAGATCACCACCTCCAGCGCTGCATTGGCCTGAACCCAATGTCTTTCCCCACTGCAGACCTCACTCTTAAGGTAAGCGAGCTGACGTGTGTGTTTGTCCTAGCCGTGGGTACCACCTCTCCGTGGCCAGAGTAGAGAGGATGGAGACCTCTTTCCTAGAGTGTTTTCTTAGGTAGTTCTAAATCTTTAATTAGCTTCTGTAAAAGTTGCGTATATGTGATATTCAGTGTGGGTGGCAGGGCGTGTGTTTCAACAGTCCTGGATGCTGAAGTCCTTGCCAATCATCAATCATAAAACAAGTGCAATACAGCTTTCCTGCTATTTCAGTAGCTGGCTAAGGTGGCTGCTCAGGCAGCCTATGTGCCTGATGGTTTGAAGAAGAAGAAAACAAAACCAAAAACCCAAACGTACAAACATAAAAATCCAAAATCAAACAAAATAACCCAAACCAAAAAAATCCACCACCACCCCAAACCCGAAAAGCTTAGCGAATATGAAGGAGGACTGAGTATTTGTGTAGGATGCTTGCCCATTGGAAATTAGTGTGAAACCTCTGGACCTGAGACCTGCCAGCCTTCTGCTATGACTAGACTAGATTGAACTAATAGATCGTAGGTGAGCAACTCTAGGCCTCAGTATCGTCCTCCCCATTTGAACTGTCTGTAGTTATTGTCCTTCATTTCCATAGATGGAGTCTGCTCGTAAAGCTTGGGAAAACTCTCCTAGTTTACCAGAACAGAACTCCCCAGCGGGAGCAGGCTCAGGCATCCAGCCTCCTTCCAGTGTTGGAGCTTCCAATGGTGTCAGCTACAGCTCTTTTGGTGGAGTTTCAATGCCTCCTATGCCTGTGGCGTCCGTAGCACCTTCTGCATCTATTCCAGGTACCCACAAACTGCAGCAGCAATATTTGCGTTGTCTGGTTGACATCTAGGAATTACCCTCTGATTCTAGTAGATGAGAGCGTGGTGAGAAGAGCTTCTGTGTAAAGTAACTGGCTGGCTGATGTTTAACAGATTCTTAACCATTTGTTCAAGACCGAAAGAGGGACTTCTCCCCACTTTGAAGAATGTTGCTTGAGTGTGACTAGTATAAACTTAGCACAAGGACAACTTTCCCTGTGTAGTGGCAAGTCTCTGTGATGTCTCAATAGATCCTGCTTACCCTTCACTGTGCGCTCAGTAGAATAGAAGGGAAGTGAAGAAATCTATGGCTGAGAGACTTCAGCAGTCCCAGTATCAGTATCAGCCATTCCTCTGCTCGTTTGCTATTGAAGTTACAGGTTCTGAGCATCTTCTGCTCTTTGTACGTAATAACTTGCTTACAATTCACAGGACTGTGGGAGGTGGGAAGGTTTTGCTGTCCTTGGGTGAGAGGAAAAGCATAAGCTCAGTCATGTTAGATAGTGTGTAGAAATAATGAGAACATCTGGAAAAAAGGAAATGCACTTGGATTCTCTGACACTGGGATCCCAAAGGACCTCTCATGCGTGCACTGTCATCATTCTTCAGTTCAAAAATGGAGTGGAATATGCTGGACAGAAATGATAGCCAGTGGACCACTCTAGTGACTTTATTACTTGCTTCCTCTTGGAAAACAGATTATTGGAAGTCAGGTCATTTCCTTCTCCACCCCCACGTGATTTTGCTTGTAAATCCTGTAGTTAGGATCAATTCCTGAACTGTTTGCGCCTCTTAGGTTTTAGTGGAGGTGGGAAACTTGGCTCTATGTTTAACCTCTTCCAGAAGGGTGGGATTAATTCTCAGCAAGCCCACTACTGTAGGCAGGCTGCTGGCTTTCGTACGTGGACTTTGGAGCTTTACAAGCTCCTCTGAATGGGTCCTGTGTTTGTGTTGACTTGGTGACCTGGTTACCGAGATGTAGGAAATAGTCTTGCCCTGCAGGTCTCTGCGGTGTGCTGTCCCTCTATCTCCCCTGCACCTTGAATTTACAGCCTGCCTTCTCAACTCTTCAGGTAACCATATTCCACCCCTCTATCTGGATGGCCATGTGTTTGCAAGTCAGCCCCGTCTGGTCCCTCAGACAATACCTCAGCAGCAAAGCTACCAACAGGTAAGGGAGTAATACAGCTTGCTAGTGGCTTCTTAAGGAGTCTTCAGGGTGGCATTTAAGAAATGAGGAGTCATTTATCTCTGATAGCCCAAAAGAGTTTAGATGTGGCTCCCTTTTAGTTCCTTGACCTCTGCTTCCTAGTGGGTATCGCACATTACTGAGAGAACTGTGGGGTTTTCCAGCCTTTGGACTGGGTTTAGCTGGAGCAGATTCTGAGGCATCTGTGAGGTAAAGCAACTTTTAGTAAATTCCACAGCCAGCCAATACCGATGAGCAGCTTCAGTTGCCTTAGTAAATAGGGTGTTGGTGGGCTTGGGGGGAGCCCCTGCAAGGTAAGAAGTAGGCAAGTGAGAGCTTGGATTGTCAGTGCCTGTTCTGTGTGGGGGTTATGTTGGTCCCCTCACGTCCATCCAATGCCTCTTGCAGGCATCAGTCTTCCCTCTTGGGTGGGTCCCTGCGCGGGCTCTTCCCCTGAAGTGTGCTGCTGTGCAGTGGGGTGATGCAGGGGCTGGGTCAAGGTGCAGTGTGGGTAACTCATGGCAGACTGACTCATGGGGAAAATCGATGAATTTGTAACAGCCTGGGAGAGTTTCTGGCTCCCCTTTACCTCTCAGTCATCTCAATTTCTTCTGCAGGCTGCTGCTGCTCAACAGATTCCCATTTCCCTCCACACATCCTTACAGGCCCAAGCCCAGCTTGGGCTGAGAGGTGGTCTGCCTGTTTCCCAGTCCCAGGAGATGTACAGCTCCATACAGCCCTTCAGGTAACTGCTTCCAGTTTTTCATTTCCTTGTGGCTTGATCTCTTACATTCCTTATGGCTTTGGATATTGATCAGATGCTCCACTCTTGTCTTCTCTTCCTCCTTTCTTGACGTGCTGTTTCCTTGCCCTAGTAACACTGCTGGGGTGGGGAGCAAGAATATCGGGGGTACATAAGGCTCTCTGTAGCATGTGTCTTTGTAGGACAGAGGCAAAGATCATCCTTGGAAAGTTTATTTGTACTACCTACCCTCTAAATGGGGAGGAAAATCTGGGGAAGGATGCAGAAAGGCAAGGTTTGTGGACTGGCAAGCTGACTTACTAATAAGAAGCCCAGTGTTTACAGCTTTCTGCGTTTGGTTTACTTCTGGAGAGAAGACAGAGAGGCTGTTAGATCAGAGTTGAGTACTTGGATAGCAGAATTAAATAACTCTTACTTGTTAGATACAGACTGACAAGAACAGAATAAACGCCTGCACTTGAGAGAAAAAAGTTGTAAGATTCAAATTAGAAAAAGGGAGGGCAAGTGTAACAGTGGCAGTACTTGGCTACAGGAGGTGTGAGACATTGCTTTGGAGTTGGGCTGGCTGTGGGAATTGTACTCTGTACCCCCTTTCCTGCATGAGATGAGAGAATGATCAGAATAGTTCTCTGACGCCTCAAAAACCTAGGCACTGAGGGTTTAATTTTTTATTTTATTTTTTTTTGTTTGAACCTGTAGCTTCTGATTCTTTCCTGCTTTGCAAAACTCCTTCAGACCTGAATCCTCCTTTACTACTAATGCAGAGTTTATTGTGCAGGATGTTGAAACGTGAACGTAGCACACTGTCATTCTGTTAAAGAATTCCTGCAATACAAGGACATGGGTGTAAGGGCTTAAAAATGGAAATAAAACAAACCAAAGAAAAACAACAACAAAAAAATACACACAAACACGAAAAACAAAACAATGACAAAAAAACCCCACATAAAACCAAAACAGACACACAAAAAGCCAACAAGCAAAAAAGCCCAGACAAACAAACAAACAAAGCAAACAAAAAACAACAAAAAAAACCCTGTAAATGGAAAATGTAAAATGGAAAGTGGCATCACAGTTTGTTTCTAAGCTGTCAGTTTAGTAGAGTTTGAGAATTGCTGCTGATTGCAGGCCGGATATGATACTGCAGATAGGGGAGGGTGTGTGTACAGTCTCCAAAAGTTTTCTGTGTAATGACTTGAGCATATGTTTTTTTTCCCCAGGTCTCAGGTGTATATGCACCCCAGTCTGTCTCAGCCCAGCACCATGGTTCTGACAGGAGGCACTGCTCTGAAGCCTCCGTATTCCGCCTTCCCTGGCATGCAGCCCTTGGAGGTGGTGAAAACCCAGTCTGGGTCCCCCTATCAGCCCATGAATGGAAGCCAGGCGCTGGTTTATGAAGGCCAGATAAACCAGGCAGCTGGTATGGGAGCCTCCCAGATGATGGACTCTCAGCTTACACAGGTTAGGAGCAGGGCTAGCAAACCACTCTGTGGTGGAGGCTTTTCCACAGCAACCTGTTTCTGAGACTGGGTTGAAACTGGTATTTGTGCTGAGTCATGTGTTGGTGTGAGCTAAGCTCTTTGTAAAGAGGCAGAAGATTCCATTCTGTGAACCGTTGTTTCAAACATGCAGCATCCTATTTAATGAGATCCTTGCTAATGAGCTGTCTGTCCCTGCTGGGATGTCATTTTGTAACTTGGAAGTCCTCACCCTCAATATAGATGTTTAATGCAGATCAAACCTTGCAGTGCTTCGTGCACAGGACTCCACAATGCAGTAGTTGTCCTAAAAGTACCTCTTCAGAGAGCCAAATCCCAGTTGTCTCCAGGTGTAACTCTGCTTCCAGGGTAACTGGGACCTTTTACTTTAAAAGCTCATCTGTCTTCTCAATTCATTCACTATCCAGGTCTTATCTACAACTTCTGCTGATCTGCTTGGCAGCATCTTAAAAGATTTCGTTGGGTGAAAAAGTTTTTGTAAAGCACGGTTCACATAAAGACATTGAATCCTACTGCGAGCATAGCTGTGTCTGTGGGCACATTCTGATTCTCTGGAGAAGTTTGATACGTCTGTTAAACTCTTCTTACATTTATTTTATGCAACATGTTATGGTTTACAGCTTGTTTACAAACAGATTTTTATGTTGTGACTGATACAGAGTTAATCCTGAAACTAACATAGCTGAGGAAAACGGAGAATACTGGCAAACTAAATAGTTGAAGAAATGGTTTATCCATTGTAAGCTAATAGCTTGGTCTTTTTGGACAGACTTAAATTTGATCTTTAAAAAATTATTTATTTATTACAAAGTGTTGTCATAGAATCTTCCAAATCCAGCAATTGTGAGAACTGCCAGATGAATCAGTGGGAACAGGAGGCTTTTGAGTCCTGAGCCACATATTTATTTTAATTTTATTTTTTTTTGTCTTAAATTACTCTGAATTATTACCATTGTCAGTTTGAAGCTGACTGCAGAACATAGAGCTGAGGTCACCATCATTTTCTCTAGAGGTCCAGTTCTCAAAATGCTTTGGCATGAAAGCGTAGAAGATTTTCTGGTTTGGGCAACAGAGCTGCAAAACAAAGCACCTGACCCTGAGCTGTCTGTTGCTGCCATTGTGTCAAAAGAAAACACCCGTGCAGTGACCATGAGGAGGACTGAAAAACTGGGTGAAGGCTCTAGGCAAGGAGGAAAGCTCTGTGTCTGAGTGTAGTTAAGCCAAAGCCATGTTAAAAGCCCAGCTGACAGGGTGTTGGCAGCACTGCCAGAACGTGCATTTCCCTGTGAACATCCCTCTGTTACATTAATTTTCATGTATTCTGTGCCAGACTGCACTGTTTGTGAGCTTTCTTTCAGCAGTGCTGTGCTTTCAGGGTGTTAGGAGACAGCGTGTCAAACACAAGACTGTTACCACTGTTAACTACATGTCCTTATCACACAGCTAACAATGCCTGTGCCTGGCTCCCAGCTTCCTCTGCCCCGCTACAGCTCTGGCCAGCAGCCCCTGATTCTGCCCCAGTCCATCCAGCTTCCTCAGGGGCAAAACCTGCCTGTAGGAGCTCCTCGAAGAATCCTTCCTCCTGGATCCCAGCCTTCTGTTCTTGCTACTAGCAGGGAGGTAAGGATTAGGTCCTGTTTGCTCATCTTGGCATTCATTAACCCCTCCTGCATTGACGTTTTGCTCCTTCATCTTGCTTGTTAAAGGGGAGACTGGCTTGTTTGGGATCTTGAAATACCAAATCCAACGATTGGTGTTAAAATGAAGGAGCCCTTTTCCCCTCATCTCCAAAGCACAGGCCAGCAGTTTTTCAGGTTTTGCTGCTGGTCACCATTCTGTTTCCAGGGAGCCACATCCTGCCTTGATCCAGGTTGGAGTCTCCAGTTTTATTACATGTTTACACAGGTTTCCCCAGAGTGCTTGAGGGGTGGTGAGCTCCAGACACAGTTGGAATACTGCCCAGATATTTCACACTGTTGTGAAGCTTGTCCATTTGAGTAGGTATATTAATGTCATGTCTGGTTTGATGGATTGGTATCATAAGTTTGTCTATCATAGGGGAGAGAGAGCACAGCAGTTAATTTCCAGGTTCTGTATTTGCTTGTGCTACTGGCTTGTTGGTTTCATACAAGCAGATTATTTCACTTAAAAGCCTCGCTTTCTTCACCTGAATTAAAAACGTTGCTTCTTTTAATGGGCACAATGGGTAGAAGGGCAAAGATTTGGATTAAATGTTTATATGCAGTAATGAGTGGTTTGTGATTGCCAAGATGACACTCTCTCCCTCATTTTCCTCTGTAGTCCTCCCAAATGGAAATGAAAGGGTTTCATTTCTCCGATGGTAAACAGAACATGTCCTCCAATGGGTCTGTACCATCACCACATACGTACAGGTAAGATGTTTCCAGAACTCAGCCTCTGTAGTCTGAATGGGAAAGAAGCAGTGTACCCTGTTTGCAGTGGCATGGTGTGTGCACCGTCCCTGTACAGGTTTCTCTTGGGGTTTCACATGTAGAACGTGTTTACTGTAGTCCAAATACTTGTATTCAACTTCATGATCGTGGCTTTCCTTTCTGGGCGTGGGTCAGGGTGTATCTGACCCGGCCCTTTGTTGCTTGTGGGAAGTGCATGAACTTACTTGTTCGTTAGTGAGTCTTAAAACAAATTGGAACTGATGTCTGCTTTTTTGTGTTCCATGTTGAGGTGGAAATTTTGAGGATCACTGAAAAAAATGTTTCAGTTTTCAGCATGGTCCTCTCAAGATTAGAGATGCTTATGTCTAGACATACCAGACCTTCAGTTTGGACATGTGGTTACTTTAGGGTTTTTTTTGTCTCCTAACCAACCCACGTGTTGTCTTTTGGGCTGGGGAGCTCACTGATCTGCACAGCACAGGCTTGTGCTCTGTCTACTGCTGCTTTCTGCTGTCTCTCTCTTTTTTTTTTCCTTTCACACATGAATAAGGTTCTCATTCCATTGTAGAATTTACTCCATGAATATTGTCGACTCTTCGATTTCCAGGCCTAGCTCTGCCAGCCCAAGCGGGAAGCCGTCTGGACCAGCAGTTAGCATGGGCTCTGTGCAAGGACACTATGTACAACAGGTAGTGTACATCAGTACTGTGTTTGACCCAACGGTGTCTGCTCCTCTGTACTGTCACGCTCGTGCCTTGAGCTGATGAGGAGTGCTAGAAAGGCCTGGGTACTGAAGCTGTTCTTTTTCCTCCAGGCAGAGTGAGGAGGTGGCTGTTAAACTGAGTCCAAGAGTAATGCTGTGTGATGTGAAAGTCAGGAGAGATTAGAGGATGTTTACAGTTCTCCCATGTCCATGTTGCTGCTTGTGGAGTTTTTAGGGGTTATTTGCATTGCCAGACATGAGACACTTTGAGATCCCTACATCTGAGGTCATTTAGGCCGGCAAAGCATGACAGAACAGCAGAAATACCTGATTTGGGGAGCGAACTTGGTGTCTTGCATGAACAACAGTCACAGTTTGTGTTTTATATCTGCCTAGAGGCCTCTGTGGCAGCTAATGCTTTGTTTTTGTATGTCAAAAGGCAAAGCAGCGGGTGGATGAAAATAAAGCCAATCTGGGAGCAGTAAAGCTGCAAGAAACAGCTTCCACAAACCAGATGAAGCCAGTGCGCACAGGAGCGATCAAACCTCAGGCAGTCAAAGTGGAGGAAAGCAAGGCCTAGGAGCACCTCTGATGCCCAGCTGGTCCTGCTGCCTGAGAGGCCCTGCAGCTTAGACTGGACCCCACTGGATCTCCTGAAAAATCTCACCAGATCTACTCCCTGCCCTACACTGACTGACTACAGTGACATCATCCAAGCCCCTCTCCCAACAAAGCAGTTTGAAACAGTGGATGTGACATTGACCTGCTTGCTTTAAAACAAACCAACCATGTGACTTTTAAGTGGCTCGAGCCATTTTTTTTTTTTTTATTTTTCCTGTCCCCATGCCCCATCCACAGGTAGCTGTGATCGCTCACTTGGCAAAGCCCATCCTTCTCCTTCCCTACTTCTGTCTCAGCAGAGTGGCAACTGGGGGAGAGGGGTTAGTTTGAGGTTTTTCATTTTAAAGGCAGCTGAGGTTTTTACAAAAAAAAGCTATATCTTTGTTTATAGCAGAACTTTTATATGTTCTCTCATTTCCCCCCTCCCCTTCTTTCTGCTTTCCGCATTCCTTCCAGAAGAGAATTCCCTTCAGCTAAAGTTACGTTCTGACAAAACTCTGCTTAGTTTTGTATCCAGTTCTGTGCTACGTTGAGAATCATGACTCTTGTAAGTTGAGTTTGTTTGGGTACATATTCCCCAGATCATTTAGCCTTTCAGATTATTGGATGGAAAAAAACCAAAACCCAACCCAGGACAGTTAACGGCATTCATTAATTTTGCAGTATTTTTGTTTTAAGCTAGAAGCAGTGCTTGAGTTAGAAGTAAACGTTTACTAAAGGCATATGGTAGATCAGTGCATTAATATTGAAACCTGCACCGCTTTAATTGTAGCTTTGGGGTGCTTTGTGCACAACAAAATGCGGCATTTTCGTTTTAAGGAGAAAAAAAAACCAAACAAAAAGAAATCCCCAAACATCAGATTTCTGTTACAAGCTCATCTGGATCTAGGTTTGTTGTTTTGGGGTTTTTTTTGTGGGTTTGGGATTTATTTTTTTTAGTGACTGCCAAACACACACCAAAATGTAAATCATAGATTTACAATATTTAAAATCTGTTAAAAAAAAAAAAAAAAAGAAAAAAGAAATTCTCCTCGCCACACATGGGTCAGAAGAGTTGGCAAGAGCCAACAGGTCTGTATGGACTACGTTTTGTAGTTGTGATGCTCTCCTCTCCTATGCTCCCTACCTTGACCGCTCCAATTCTTCCCGTCCCCTGAGACTTGCTCTAGATTGTGGTCATCCCTTGGGACTGCTCTCCTAAGCTTTGCTCTTCTCCCTTTTCCCCAAGTCTTGCTTTCTGTTCCTCTTAACTCATGGCCTTCTGTAAAATGTGCATCAAACTGCATCGGTAGGGGAGCCCCTCTGCGAGGCAGCCAGTTTAGGAGACTTGGAACCTCCTTTTTTTTTGCGTGTGGTTACGGAGGCCGTTCGGAATCATCCTTTTCCTGTCCTTCCCCAGGTGACCAGCAAAGGGTTCTTCACTTTTGATGCAGTCACATACGGTGTGTGTACAGTTCTGTAACCTCACGCTCCCTCACCAGTATTTGATCTGAGAAAGGAAGGTCCCAGTGGGAGGGGGATTGGGGTTTATTTCTCTGGTTGGTTGGGTTTGGTTTATGTGTGTGTGTGTGTGCGCGTGTGTATGTAGAATTTTTTTTTTATTTTTTTTTTAGAACAGACTTACAAGTTCTGAAAGTGCTTGGAGTCCTTCAGCTGGTGGTAGTTTACATAAACTCAGCTACTTTCGGCTAACTCGGTTTGTGTTGTTTAGTTCTTTCAAAATGTAAAGTAGGCTGGTCCCTCTGAAGTGAGGGAAAGAAAACTTCCTTTCTGCGGTAGGCAGAGCTTGCTAACTGGCTGTGCCATCTGCTCCTGCCAGGTGGCAGCAAGTCATTTGTTGGTGGTTCCAAAGAAGATAAATTTTGAACAAAGAATGTATTTGGGAAGGGATCTGAAAGGTCTTCTTTTTTCTTTGTTTGCTTTTCCCCCCCCCCCCCCCCCCATTTCTAGGAAAGATCCTTCATAACTTTCTAGGGATGCGTTTGAAGTTTTAAGCTAGGTATAAATAAGGATTTTATACAGTAGCTTTAAAGAGCTTAGAAACCTAAACTAACTTAGGCATAGTCATGTCCCCTCTTCACAGGTGTCCCCGTTGACCATGGCAGAGAACCCGAAGGGAAAGGGATAGGATGGTACTTTTAAGAAAAAGAGAAGCTCTTTGTTTTTTCCTCGTGTTTTATGGATTTTTGACTTCAGAGCAGAGTGTGCCAGCATCTCTCTAGCGTCCTCCTTAAAGTACAGGTTTTGAGATTTAGCGACAGGTATTTCCCCAGCATTCAGACATGTCCCAGACCTGCATCCTCATCTGCTAGTCCTGCTCCCAACATTTTCCAAAGATTGCTCCACCAGTAAGTCGTCACACCCTTTCTATTTTCTTCCTTGGAATATAATGAACAACAGAATTGTCTGTTTTTTCTCTTTTTTCTTTTTTTTTTTTAATTATCCTTCTGCCCAGCTGGCCCTAGCTAATATCAGCCCAGAATCTAACTGTAATGGCTAAAGAGACTTATCCGAGCCCCCTCTTCTCATCTCTTTCCTACCCTAGTCACACTACTTAAGCTTTACAAAGACACTAACCTTTTTCCTCCCACCTATATGACTTTAAAATGGTCAGATGTGTCGGAGAAACTGGGTTATTGCTGGATACAAGTTATTGCAGTCCCTCTGGTGTAAATGCCATCAGAACTACAATACTTCCTGTTGAAAAAGGTCACCCTTCTTTCTCTTTTAACCCCTCCATTCCTTCCCCCAACAGAATAAAACACTAGAATTTATTTATACGTATTTGATGTTGTAGGTCTAGGTGAAAAAGTAATTGTTTCACTGCTCTATTTATATATTATGTCTGAATTATTCTGTGCAGGAAAGGCCAAGAAATGCATGTGAGCTTCATTCCATTCCTCACCTTTGCGTGACTGTCAGCTGCAGTTGGCAAGACTCTCTTTCACTTAATGGAGTTTTGTGTGATGGAAAGCAGTTTTAGAGCCCAAATTTCTACGGTGCAATATCCTTCTTCTCTGGCTTATATTTTTTGTTTGTTTGTTTAAAACCTAGTACAAGGTTAGCGCAGTTTGTGGTGCTCTTGAGTCAAAAGGAAAGCCTCCAATCCTCAAGGTGCAGAAACGCCAAGGGTGCTGGTACGCTGATATAATTTCAGCTTGGGGAAGAGGAGAATGGAGATGTATAGATGTGGATATGGGTTATAGGGGGATACTTCTGCTTGCCATCTCCACTGCCGAAGGGCCGGGCCCAACCGATTTATTCCTTCGTGAGTTGCTTTTGCTTTGACTGGAAATCGGCTACAAAATTGCAGGCTCCTTCTGTTAGGAAAGGTGCAGTGGGAGGGAGAGGTGGGATCCGTATTTTCAGCAAGAATGGGTGAAGCAGAAATTACTCAGAGGCTGACTTTGCTGCTTTTTGTTCAGCTGAAGGTCTGAAGCATGTGCGTGATGGGTTCTCTTGGACGCAGTGGTTCATGGCCTAGCAGCTGTGTTCAGTGCTGCTTTCCTCTCCAGTTCAGCCTGCTTTTAGCCATTAATTGTGGAAAAACAAAAAAAAACAAAATAAAACCAACCAACCGCAAACAAAAATAAATAAACTGAAGTTAGGGAAGGAAAAAAAAACTTGAGAAAAACGAAAAAGCACGCCAGTATATTTTTTTTTAAATGACAAAATGGAAGCAGCACAGTCACCAGTGCAACAGGTACTCTTGTTGATCTTCCATGACTCGCTCCTGGCTCTGCCCTGTGCCAGCTGTACAGTGTCAGTAACTCTGAATGTGTTCGCAGCCCATGGCACTCCCGTACGTGTCGGTGTTCACGCAGAGACACTCCTCCCTTTGCCAGTTTTCTTGCAAGAACGCTGCAAAGCTACAAGCTGCCCTGTGGTTCCTGTGTGTTTATGGATGTATATTAAAACCTGAGCCTAGCAGTTTTGCTACATCTCACCCCATGGCAGGCTACTAGATTGACTTCCCGGCAAGCGCCGCTGCATGCCAAGGTCCTGTTCTCTTTGAGTTTTGTTAACCTTCTGTTTTGCTTCTGGCTGGTTAAGCTCAGGTTAATTCTTTGTAGCACGGGTTATTTTTGACGTACAGCAGCCCAGTTTCCTTGTAAGAAAAACATCGTTGAGTAAGAACGACTTGGCAACAGCCGTGAGGATACTTAGCTTGTAGCCCATCACCAGAAAAGGTGCGTTTTGCCGAAGGGGCGGAACCGCTGCCTCTGAAGACGGCAGCAATCCCCCCTCCTTTTCTCCCGTTTATTTTAACCCCAAGCCCCCCCACTTTTCCTGGTAGCCGCGGGCACTCTCGTGGGTTTAATGGCTTGTCCCAGCTCCTCGGGCTCCCTGCAGCCCACCACCCTGACCGTCCGTGCCCCGGAATCACACGGCAGCGGTGAGCCGCTCGCCCTTCCGCATGTCTC
>WUAM01000001.1:5917006-5937550 GCA_024336885.1 Actenoides hombroni
GGCGTCGCTATTGGCGGGAGCGGCGGAGGGGACGGGGCCGGGGGCCGCGGCGCGCGGCGTGGGCCGGGCCGGGGCAGAGTGAG
The DNA here is from genome assembly GCA_024336885.1 of Actenoides hombroni. Classification (NCBI taxonomy): domain Eukaryota; kingdom Metazoa; phylum Chordata; class Aves; order Coraciiformes; family Alcedinidae; genus Actenoides; species Actenoides hombroni. Next base: position 5,917,090 of record WUAM01000001.1, read on the forward strand.
AAGTTGGCGGCGGCGGCGGCGGGGGGAGCGCGGCGCGGCGGGAGCGCAGGTGAGCGGCGGGAAGAGATCCCCCGCCCCGGGCACGGCGGGGCTGGTGGGTGGTCCCGCGGCCCCCTCACCTCCGTAAGACTCAATTGGGGCGGGGTGAGGCTTGGCGGCGGGGCTGGTGGCTGCGCTGCCGCCCCCCGAGGCTGAAGGGAGGGGTAGGAGGCCCGGGGCTGGTGGCCCTTCTGCTTCCACAGGCCTCGAGGGGAGGGTGGGAGGGCTGGTGGCAGGTTAGTGGTCCTGTGGCCCCCCCCAGAACGCTCAGGACTGGGAAGAGGGTGGCTGGTGGGTGTGATCAGTGGTCCTGCTGCTCCCCATAGAGCTCAAAAGAGGGAACAGGGCCGGTGGGGGGGTAATGGTCCTACTACTGTGGCTCATGGAAGCCTGGTGGAGGGCTCAGTGGTTTCCTGGGGAGGTAGCACTGTCTTCCTGCCCCTGGGCTCAAGGCCTGCCTGCACTGCAGGGAGAAGCAGAGTCCTCTCCATCAGGGTGGTCTTTGGGGTCCCAGGCCCTGCGAGGTGATGGCAGAGCACAGGTGATGGCCTGCCCTTGTCCTGGACCCTGCAGGTGGGACAGTGGTGTGGTGTCCCCCATGCACAGCTCCGCAAGGGGCCTCTCAAAAACTCTGTTTCCTGCAGCACTTGTGTTTTGTAGGTGGTGAGAAACAAGGACGGTGGCACCACGCTTGATGGTGGTGATGTGCTTGCATCTTGCTTTGTTCTCCCCTGATCAAAGCCATGCAGATGGATTTATTCCAGTAATTTTCAGTTGCGTTGAGGTGAGGAGATAACAACACTGATTCCCTGCTATTTTCTGACCTAGCTTTTCGTGGTTCTGCCTACAGCTCAGTCCTGCTTCCTGCAGCACTCCCCCCTAGGCTGCGCTAGAGCCCTACAGCACCTCCACCCGTGCTACAATACCCAGCTTTTTAAGACAGAGGATATTTGCTGATTTCTTCCCCTTGCTCCCCCCCCGGCCCCCGTAAGAAATACGCTCAGTTTGTAAGGAACTGACTATTATTTTATTTTATTTCAAGCTACCTGTGCAGCCTGATGCCCGAGTGTGCTTTGCTTGTCACTAGCAACAGAGTTTGGGCTGGGAGGTTTGCTTAGCACAAAGCAGAGTATGGGCTTGAGTTAAGCGATGGTGTTTCTGCAGAATTAGTGTAAGAATAAGCACAGTTCTTAGCTTATGGTTGACAACTGACACCCACGTGCCTGTGTAAGCAGGGCAGCAGAAAAGTTAAGTGTGTTCAGTGACTTAATTTTTAGAGTTACTCCTGTAGATGCAGCAGAGAACAGAAAAATGTGTCAAGCGAGAGAACTTTGGCAGATCAGTTACGGTGAGCTGCTGGTAGCAGAAGAAGAGTAGTGGGGTGTGTTTTCTGTCCAATGATCTCCTGCTGGCTTTGAGCAAAGAGTGACCGCTGCTCTTCTCCGTTTGCTCTCGGAGGTTTGGAGACACCTTTGGCAGGATGTTGGGGTTTCTGAAGAAGCCGATGGTGGTTACTGCGGAGATAAATATGAACCTTGTGGCATTGACTGTGATGGGATTGATGAGCCGTCTGTGGGGGCTTTCCTATCCACGGGCTGTAGTGTGAGTAAAATTGTTTCCTACTGGAATGGCGTAGACTTCTGGTTTTTAAATGTTTGTGAGAATGCAGGAGTGGAAGAGCAGAGCTCGCCTGATGTCAGACTCTGAGTCTGGTGGTGAAGGCGTTTTCCTGTTCGCCTCTGTGCTTCAGCGTCTTAGATTTCTACCAGCAAATCCCACTCCTAGTATCCCTGTAGTCTGCGGGATACTTCCCATTAGATTTGACATATTTCTGCCTCTTGTGTTTGCAGTTTCGATGAAGTTTATTATGGCCAGTTCGTTTCGCTCTACATGAAGAGGATCTTCTTCGTGGATGACAGCGGCCCCCCCTTTGGCCACATGCTGCTGGCTCTGGGAGGTAGGGCAGCTCCTGAAATTGGGAAGCATCCATTGCCTGTCGCTGTGGAAGAGAGAAGCACTGGTTAGAAGAGAGTTGTCAGCTACTGTTACTGGGGGAAAACACAAGAATTAGGCTTTTCCTTTATTTAATATTGTTAGAGGGCTATTGCATGAGTACTGAGGAGGTGATGGAGCCACGTATCCATGACCTCGTTGTTATCCAGCGCTTTGTTTAAAGAGGAAGGTAAGAGGAGAACTGCTCGTGACTAGAAATAGTCAACAACAAGCAAACTTTCAGGTCTGAGTATCTTTCTGTAGCTGAGATACGCACAAGATAAAAGTGTCTGTATGGGAATGAGAAATTAAATATACATGTAACTTTGTCACTGAGAATCTGCTGTTCCCAATTTGTATTCTTCGTGCCTCTGCACATTATCAAGCCCTGCTGCAGGTAAAGCAGGAGCAGTACAAGAAGAGGACCCCTTGGGGAAAAGAGGGCTTTCATGCATGGAAAAACTGTGTGTTTGGGAAATGGTTTCAGGACCAATTTAGCATCAGGTTTCTATACTTGTTTTGAGACTGGAAATTCTGAATTGTTGCTTATGTTGTAGGTTACTTAGGAGGATTTGATGGAAACTTCTTATGGAACAGGATTGGAGCTGGTAAGAGCTGGTTTTAACTGTCTCATTCCTTTGAGGAAGCAAGCAGTATTTCAGCAGCCGACAGATTCCTTTTGCCTGACTAGTGGGAATAACACTTTATCTGACACCTTCACGTCTTCTCTTAAACAAGTCTTCTGCTGGTCTCTAACAGAAGCTTAAGGCACTATGATTCCATAGCACAGGTTTCTAAAATCAGCTCAAACAGCTGAAGCAGTACAAGACGGACAATAAATTGGTGAGAGTAGGAGTAGGAGTTAGATTCGACAACTCATCGCTGTCGTAAGGAGCTCTGTATTGATCCGTCTGCTCTGCAAGGAATGGTTTCCAAATGTGTGCATCACTCTTGTCTCCTGTTTCAGAATATAACATGAACGTTCCTGTTTGGTCCTTGCGACTCCTGCCAGCCCTGGCTGGTACTCTCTGTGTGCCTTTAGCCTACCAGATTTTGGTAGAGCTGAGGTTCTCCCACTGTGCTGCGCTTGGAGCTGCTCTTCTGATTCTCTTAGGTAAGATTGTTTCCCTGGGCCCCAAGGGAGAAGGGTGCCTTTTCCCCTTGTGAATTTTTAGGGCGAGTGAAAAGCTGGAGCAGCATCTCCACACAGAATGCTAACGACACGTCGGAGCCCTGGCCTGGGTCGGTCTCTTTGGAGCCTCTCTGGTCCCCTGCTATCCGTACAGCCCTGCAGCAGGCTGCTGTTCTAGGCTGAGGCTTTATAGAAGCTCATTTCATTATTAAGCAAAGTGGGCAGCCTTAACAGCCTCACAGGAAATGTTTCCAAGGAGGCCTGGACTCTCTTCCTCGAAGGTTTAGAGGACGAGTTACACCATACTGGTTTTTAACAGCAGGACGACCCTACTCACAGTCAGAGCCCACCAAATTCCTTCATCTCCAAGCTGCAGCAAACCAGTCTGTGTCCTTCACACCATGGCCGGACACTGTTCTGGTGTGTGTAACTCTCTTGGTGTCTTGAGGTTGTGCTGGCAACTGCCTGAAAGGGAAAGAGCCTCTCAGCAGCCTTTTAGGAGTGTGAGAAGAGAACCCTCTTCTCACTACTGGCTGCTCTGATTCTGGCTCAGGGAATCCTGCGCAAAGCAGTTCATTGCAGCTCCCTTTCTTGGAGATTTGTCTTCATGCTCATTGCCTGCTGGGGTCACTGCCTTGACTCTCTTTGCCTTGAAAAGCACCTCTCTGGATTTCCCAGCATTGATTTTCTCTGCCTTTGTAGGCAAGCACAGCACCTTTATCTGCCTTCCACCAGACTTGACTGCTTGCCCACCTCTTTGTCCCTGGAGACAGTTATGGCTGTGTACTTTGCTCCTTCTGGAAGATTTTTGTCCCTCTAAACCCAACACCTCCTTATTAGAGCCAGTAAGGTTGCAAATGACTTGGCTGTCCTTAAAGGGGCAGGTTCTTCTGGTGGATAATGATGCAGTTGTCTGAGGTAACAGTTTCCTATAGTTAAGTTTCTCTAATTTTAAGTCTTTCTCTCTTTTCCAACAGAGAACTCTTTGATCACTCAGTCAAGGTTCATGCTCCTGGAATCAATATTGATTTTTTTTATCCTACTTGCAGTTTTATCCTATCTAAAGTTCTACAATTTGCAAAGGCACAGGTAAAGCTGGATTGTCTCCTATCCTTTTCCATAGTCTTGTGGTCACTTTTTTTTAGTCACAGACTGTATGATTTTTTTCTGTCAGTCATTTCACCGTTCGGCAACTCACTTCCTCTGTCTGTAAAATTCAATGCTTTGACCTCTCATATGACTGCCACAGAAGTTTTCTCTTCTGAGCAGTGTTAAAGACAGTTTCAGCTGGTGGAAAGGTTGTCTTTTTTTATTTTACAATAAAAATAAAATCCCTTGGGAGCACTCCTTTGCCCACCCAGGTATTTTATTGGAAGGTAAAAAGAAACACTTAACGCTTCTTTGTTACTGCTTACAGGCACTGAATTTGGAAATCTTTTTCTCTTTTCTTGTGATTTAACTTGTTCTCTGATCCTTGCAGAGGATAAAGTAGTCTTTAGTAAAGTAAAATTATCTTCAAACTGAGCCCAGCAAGTGATTTGATATTTTTCTTTTGTCTGTGGTATCAGAAGACAGGTAGTGTTTTGCTTTTCAGGATGCAGAGAAATACATTTAACAACACCCTGTAGGTCAGGGCTGAGAGTTGGTGGCATGGAAAGTTCTGCCTCTGAGTAGAATAAGGAATGGCAGAGTCCTGCACAGCTTTCTTCAATTAAATTACCTGAATTCAGGGTCCTAAGGTGTCCAGATCTCACCATAACTTCTTCCTCTTTTATTTCAGTTCCTTCTCTGGAAGCTGGTGGTTTTGGCTTCTGTTGACTGGAGTAGCTTGTTCTTGTGCAGTTGGGTGAGTAATGATGCCTTGCTTTGGTTTAGTCAGCTGACTTCCCTGCCTGCTATCTGAGGTGTCAGTGGGGCCTCAGATTTTCAAGACTGGATTCCTGGTGCTGTTCTGAGCAGACCTCTGCATGACATTTAGTGAGTTAGATCGTTTCTACGGAGAGGATGTAACCTAAGTCTGAGCTGAGGGACTTCATGCTTTGTGGTCTGCCTCCTTGGTGTCTAGAAAGTTCTCTCTCTCTCCCTACGATTATGTAATGCAATTGGCAAAAATATCTTCTGGTGTCAAAGCCTTGAAGCTTATTTATGTTGCTGTACCAAACTTGTAATGGATCTAAGTGCTTGGACTTTAATGTATTCTCTTTCCTCTCAGAGTGAAATATATGGGCCTGTTTACCTACATGCTGCTCTTGGCCATTGCAGGACTCCACTTCTGGCACATGATAGGAGACCAGAGCTTCTCAAATGTAGGTAGCACAGTATGCAAAATATATTGTGTGTAACTTTTCAGTACAGGAGCCAGCCAGGAGCCTTCTAAGCACACAGATAATGATGCTGTCTGTTGATATCATATCGATATCAAATATTGATACCTGTTGATATCAAATTCCTTGTCATATTCTGCAACCCCTCATGTCATAGAACAGTTTCCCAGCTCAGTTGCTGGAGAAGATGGAGTTAAATTTGAGATAAACATGTGTGTGTGGCTGGCTTTTCTGCTCTGATCCTTGTCTGTAGCTCAAAACCTATTCTGTTTCACATACCTTCAGTCCAAATCCTTGGCGGAAGTTATCCAGCTGTCCACAAAGTTACAGCTGAGTGAGGGTGGCTGGGCAAACTTAAAAAAGACAAACAGAACAAGCCAAGCGCAATTGTATTTTTAATATTTTTTTTTTCTATTCGGAGCATGAAACCATTGAGTTCTTGGTGTTCTTCTAGGTTTCCTTGATGTGCCATTTTCTAGCTCGGGGCCTGGCCCTCATCATCATCCCGATGGCCATGTACCTGTCCTTCTTCTACGTGCACTTGACTTTACTGTATCGCTCTGGGCCTCATGACCAGATTATGACAAGTGCTTTCCAAGCCAGTTTAGAGGTAAAGGAAATGCGGTCGTGAGGCTGATTTATCAGGGGAGAAGAGGGGCAAGTCTGCTTTCTGTTCATTCTTAGAAGAAAGGTGTGCAATCTTGTGTCTTTGATCTGGCATATTTGTTCTTTTTATGTCATGTTAAATGACATAACTGACTTTGCTGCTGTAGTACAGCTTTAAAATGCAGCATTAATGGCCGAAGTCCTAATAATGGATTAAAAGCTTTTCCCTGTGAACTAAGACAATATGTTCACTCTTCTGCTGAAGATTTGTCCCTTCCTGCAGGAAACTCCACAGAAGTAGATACAGAGGTGAATCTTCAGTGGTGACGTTGTAGACAGCAGGATGATAGTATGATTTTCTGTAGAAGGGTATTGTCTGTCTCAGAGCAGCGTGGCTTTAGGGGTGTTCCCTGAGACTCTGCAGCCTTTCAGATGTTGGTGTCTTTACAAACATGGTGCTGCAAGACTTGCTTTTTGTGGATACAACCAAATGAGGAGGCATTGTTAAGATACTGCTTTGTTCAAGGGACAGGTGACTCTTTATAGAATTTAAACAGCCTCTGCATTGTTTCTTCTTTCAACTTACCCTGTCTTTACACTTCTCAGGGTGGGCTGGCTCGAATCACTCAGGGTCAGCCCTTAGAGGTGGCCTATGGCTCTCAGATTACTCTGCGGAATGTGCTGGGCAAGCCCATGCAGTGTTGGCTCCATTCTCACACCAATACTTATCCCATCAGGTGAGGAATCTGGTTGGGTCTGTGTTATCAGGGTGAAAGTGTGCTCTGGTTCTCTACCTGTCAGTCCAGGTATCTCTGTTTGGGTCTTGGCAATCTCTTCACTAATCCTTCAGAGCACGCTGCAGATGCACAGCTTCTCTGTGCTCTGTGGGAATGCAGCCAATGACTGTTGAGCACAGAAATGTACTGACACACATCTCTGTTTAACCTTCTGTGCAGGTACGAGAATGGCCGGGGTAGTTCCCATCAACAGCAGGTCACCTGCTATCCCTTCAAGGATGTGAACAACTGGTGGATTGTCAAAGATCCTGGAATGTGAGTATGCAAGAGATTTAACTGCCAAGCTGCTGTAAGCATAGCTTCTGTGTGCTTCCAAAACTGAACATAGCTTGGGTTGGGCATAACTGTTCTCTGCTCATGGTCACAGAGGCCATGTGTGATCCTGAGCAAGTAACTTCAGCTGCAGAGTTGGTAAGGGCAGCTCTTTGCACAATCCTCCTCAGTATGGTAAAAGCATTACTGAGGACTCCGAAATTCTGTCTGAACTGCTCCTGCCAGAGCGTGGGCTGTGCTGTGTGCAAGGGGAACTTTAAAGACTCACGAGAGTGGTGGGAACTCTTCAGGTGCTTTGCATGAAAGGGAAGTTCTGCTCTTTGAAGTCTGTGAGCCGTGGCATTTGAGTGCCTTGATGAATTTTATCAAACTTGAATGAGTCTCAGAAGAGAGTAGAAATCACTTTTGCAGAATGAGTATTTCTTTGTATTTAAAGTGTAGAATGAGCTGTGGAATTTGCCACATCAGGAGGGATTCCAAGTGGGTGCCTGTGCCTGAGAGGCTTGATTTCTGATGAATTGTTTTGCCATTGTAACTGTCAGTGAGGAGCAGGACTCTTTGTTCTTGTAGTTTTGCCAGTAAAAGCCCTTGAGTGGTATCATTTCATACTGATCAAAGTTACTTTTGTAGGTTTCTTATGTTGCTCTGGGAACTGTCTAAAGAGTCATTCCAGAAGGACTATATGCCATTATAAATCATATCCACATTGGGAAAGTTTGTCCATGGTGCAAACCTTTCAAGTAAGGATTCTACCAGGGACACAGAAACCCAGTATCTTAAACTTCTTCAAACTCAGGACTCCTACAAGATCTGGGGGATGTGAAGTCCTTCTGTAGAAAGTAAAGTGCAGGCAGCAGTTAGGTGAACTGCAGCGTCCCCCTTGCCAAAGCATGCCTTAGCCCAGGCCAGAAGCAAGATGAGAATTTGGTCTTCCTGGCAGAGACCATCATTGATCTCTCTCATGACTGTGCCAGAAGTGACATCAGTTGTATGAGCACCTGTCAGAGCTGCCTGAAGCAGTGACTCCTGGTGCGGAAGCCACCTAACAGCTGTGTGGTGGGAATAATCTGAACTCTCTCCTCACTGACCTGGATTCAGACCACTGACCTCATGGCCAGGGTGTCCATATCCCGTTACCAGTCCTCTGAGTCATTCTGCCCTTAACTCACCTTTGCCTCCACGAGTTTTGTTTCCGTTCTGGTACGATCTATAGATCGCTTTAATTTCTCCTCTTACTGCCTAAACGTCTGTCCCTGCCTGCAGCTTCTTGACCTAACAGCTTGGTCATGACAAGGTTGCACTATATAGAAAGAAGAATGTAACCACTTCCTCTTTGGGTGTCACCCCACCAGGCAGCAGCTGGTGGTGAGTAACCCACCCCGTCCTGTCAGGCACGGCCACATCGTACAGCTGGTCCACGGCATCACCACTCGGTACCTCAACACGTAAGTCCCTTCCTCACCCTTTGCTGAGCCTGCGGGCTCATTCTGCTTTGCTGTCTCAGAATATTCAGGGGGTGCAGCACAGTGACCCTAACATTTAGATGTGCTGTACACTGCCTGTTATTCGTGGACTCTTGAAACAGTGGGGCTAGGAGGGACCTCGTGTGGTTGTTACATAAGCTGTCCCTGTGGCCCAGAGAAAGGTTGCTGTAGGCTTACTTATATTTTTTCAGTTGTCTTGGCAGTGGGGTTTGATACTAAGCACAGACTGGTCAGTGCCTGCTAGATGTTTGTGGTCTTCTCTACTAGTGGCCTTTAGAGGGGCTAGTGCTGCTTTCACCCGTGTTTGCAGTTTGTGCTGGTTCTGCAGATTCCTAAACACAGGATCCCTTTGGTGAGTCTTCATCCATGCCCCTTCACTGCCTCCACTCCAGGTCTGAGCAAATATTTAGGATTTTGTGTTACTGTTAACCCAAAGTCAACTCTGCTGACTTGGGTGGGGTGCTCCTGCCTGAAGGATGTGCTCTGAGAGTCAGGAAGATGTGCTGGAGAATCCAGTGTTCTGTGACCGATTGCCACAGAGTTTTACCTGCTTTGCAAAGACTGCAGCAGGAAATTGTCTCTTGACTGCTTCCCAAAGGCTGTCTGCATGTACTTGAATATCACTCGGATTAGGAAGGGGGTTGTTCTGAGCTTGGGTTTTTGCTACGTCCCTTCCAAACCTAATTTGTTTGTTATTGGAAACCCCAGTGAACGGCGTCTCTGTTTGTCACAATCAGTGCTTGTTCTTCAGCCTGGCATAGCAGGCATCTGTACTGGCTTCCTTGGAGCCTGCTCCTGGCAGCTCGTGGTAGTGGGGAGTGTGCTCTGTCAGAGTAAACAACACAATCAGTATGAATGCTTTATTACTGAATCTGGTCTAAGCCAATTCAATACTTTTATGGATTTGCTTTTTACATGAATTTGGGAAACGGTGTTGGAGGTTCTTACTTTACCTGTCTTCTAGGCATGATGTTGCTGCCCCTCTTAGCCCCCACTCACAAGAAGTTTCCTGCTATATTGATTATAACATTTCCATGCCAGCACAGAACCTCTGGAGAGTGGTGAGTGGTCAAAGGGAAGGGAGGAGCTCAGAAACAGTTGAGACAACGTGATGATCAAAAGACATCTTTCTGTTGTAGGAAATTGTAAACCGAGAGTCTGACACAGACGTGTGGAAGACAATTCTGTCAGAAGTCAGGTTTGTTCACGTGAACACCTCTGCAGTGCTAAAGGCAAGTGGATTTACTTTTATTTGCCTGTAGCTCTTGCTCCACACAGTTCTTCTAATCTCATAAACTACTCATCTCTCTGCTCCAAAATGCCTAAACCACTAAAACAAGTAACTAAATAACTAAATAAAAGCAAACAATAAACTTGCTCACTGATAAAAGAGCAGCATGTTTCAAGTAGTCCTGTTCATCCTCCATTTCTACTCAGCATGCAGGGCTGTCCTGCTTCTCAGGAGCCTGTGACCACTGCACACAGCCAGGGCTTCGAGATGCTGAGTCTGTGTGTAGTGTGTGACAGCAACTGAAATAGATAAAGAGCTCTTTGCAGAGTTTGCCAGAATCACTGAAGTTATGGCTGAGCATTTGTTGATGCAGTCTTGCTTGGTGACTCTCTCATACTTTCTAGCAGTCCCTTGCTGTCATCTACTGCTTGGGCAGGGCCTTGGAACTTCCATCCTGCTGGTCAAATTGGCAGGGCTGTAAGCTTACAGTCAACTTTCACTTTCAGCTGAGTGGAGCATCTTTACCCGAGTGGGGATACCGGCAGCTGGAGGTGGTTGGAGAGAAGCTGTCCAAAGGCTATCACCAGAGCATGGTGTGGAATGTGGAAGAGCACAGATATGGGAAAAGTATGTCTCAGCCACGTTCTCCAAGCAGATTTCTGTGCCTGGGGGATGCTTCATGCTGATGGGGAGGTGTTGGTGTGTGTATGTGTGTTCAGCAGGCTCTGCCTCTGTCACAGTGTCAGACTCCTTATAAATCCCCTTAGAGCTCTTGCACTTGGGACTGTGTATTCCAGAAGGGCTTCCAGCAGTGTGAGGAGTCAGGGGTCTGTCTCACCTGCTCTCTCCCCTTTTGAGCTTCCTGCCTGTTACATGGTTATTTCTGAGTGATGCTGTTTTCTTCCAGGCCAAGAGCAAAAAGAGAGGGAAGTGGAACTGCACTCTCCCACACAGATGGACATAAGTAAAAACCTCAGCTTCATGGCAAAGTTCACAGAATTGCAGGTGAGTGTCATCTTACTCCTTTCATCTCTCCTGTTGCAGAGCAGGGACTGGAGCATTTCTGCAAACTCTGAGCCTGAGGATTCATTGTTTATTCCTTGCTGATAGAGTAATTTGTCTTCCTCTCTAAAAAATATATTTCTGAGTGGACTTAGAAGGTGATTAGAGACCTCTGAATACAGTAATGAATACCCACATGATTGTGTTAAAAAAGAAGTGGGAAGAAGCTCAGTTGGACCCTCAGAAGCTGCCTGAAAATGAACTGTAACGTGTTGTAGGTGCAGTCAGGAGTGTTGATGCCCCTTACTAACATTGCAGAGATGCACTAAGGAAATACAAGAACAATATAAACCCATTGTATTGATCAGTGTCCAGTGTGAGATATGCAAAATACTTCTCTAAGTTAGGAACCTGCCATCTTACACCTGGGGCTGTTCCCTCACCTGCTATCCCACTCACTGTTCAATGCCTTCTCTTCACTTTGTTTTTTTTTCTCCCTAGTGGAAAATACTCACATTAAAAAATGAAGACACAGAACATAAGTACAGCTCCTCTGCTCTGGACTGGATCACAATGGACACAAATATTGCCTACTGGCTCCACCCGACCTCTGGTGTAAGTACAAGTGGCACAAGCACATGTGACCCTGGTGAAGAAAGCAGACTTCAGGTCAGGTAGGAGTTGAGAGCAGGGCTGCCATTCCAGCCAAGGAGCTGCTCCTCCTCTATTAAGAAGATATTTTTGCTGAGGGTTGGGTTTTTTTTTTGGTATTGGTTTGACAGTAGTTGCTTTTAATTAAATCATGTTGTCTTGCACTTTTTTTTTTTTCTGTAAAGAAAGATTGCAGCTTAATAGTTGCTATTATTGATTCCATTTAGAAGATGAGTTCATCTCCAGCAGCATCTTTTAAATGCCTTCCATTACATGAGAGGCATAAAGCATCGAAGTTTATCCACTAACTTTGTTCCAGGAAAGATCAGACACATTCTGGCATTTAATTTAGCAAGTATGAGTAGGTAATATTTAAACTCACCTAAAGGAACTGCAGCATATTCCTGCTTCTGTCTTAGACCCTCTTCTCTCCTTCAGGCCCAGATCCACCTCCTCGGGAACGTTGTCACCTGGGCTTCAGCTAATGTTGCTGCTCTGGCCTACTTGTGTCTGTCCCTGTGGTATTTGCTACGACGAAGGAGGAAGATTTATGACATCCCTGAAGGTTGGATTCCATTGAGGGGAGGGTGTTTGCTCTGCTACATTTTAATGGCCCCAAACCCCACATTTTTGCAACTCTGTGTTTGGCTGTGCCAGCACTACCTGACCCGAACGTTGTTATCAGGGACATACAAACATCTCGAGTAGCCCATGAAGGGGCTGATTATGCCTATTGCAAGATGACCATCACTTCATGAGAAAACAGAGTAGCCAGCTTATTTATTTGAGTAATTACCTAGTTGTAAGAAATGCCCAAGCCTCAGATTTAGATTTGACTGAGCTCTTTTGGGGTAATTTAAAAGCGGTGGATACTGCCTCTGTGGGGAGGGGGTTATTTTAGGTGTGTTCCTTCCAACCGAGGTCCCACCCCCTCCACGTGGCCAGGCAGTTTTATGCTGACCTTTCTGGGAGCACATTTTGTCATCATGCTGCGAAGCTGCTCCGTGTTGGCAGTGATCTGTCTTGATGGGGACTCCATCAAAGTGTGACAGAATGTAACCATTTCCCCCAGCTGAGTGTGGTTAAGTTAAAGGTTGTATTAGCACAATCTAAAGAGGGGGGAGGGGGGGGGAAATCCCAAACCATGACAGTAGGCAACCTCTTAGAGACTTTAGGTTTCCAGGGACTTTGGAAAGTGTGCTTTGAGGATCTCCTGTCTCCCGCAGATGCATGGCAGCTCTGGGTGTCAGCTGGGGGGATCTCTGTGGGAGGCTGGGCTGTGAATTACCTGCCCTTCTTCCTGATGGAGAAGACACTTTTCCTGTACCACTACCTGCCTGCCCTCACGTTCCAGATTCTCCTGATTCCCATCGTCTTGCAGCACCTCAGCGATCATCTCTGCAGGTATTTGGTTTTAACCGATAGACCGAGAAGTGACACAGTCCTTTTCTCCATCCAGGCTTGTCACCTTGGCCAGCTGCTGCAGGGCAGGCAGTGCTTTTCCCAGCAGTGGCCATACTGTGGCACCTGCCTTTAGAAAAGACAGGCTGTACGGAGGTCTTCCTTTTGGGCTAAGTGTTTGGCCAGTCTTGATGTAACGTGACGGCTCTTTCCCTCTCTCATCCCAGATCTCTGCTTCTCAAGAACATGTTCAGTGCCCTGATCGTGGCCTGGTTCTCTGCAGTTTACTTCGTCTATCGCACGTTCAGCCCTGTCACCTACGGGGAGCCCTCGCTGTCCGTTCGGGAGCTCAAGGACTTGCGCTGGAAGGACAGCTGGAACATCCTGATCCGAAAACAGTAACAACCACAGCCCAGAGGAAACACCTTTTATGCAAAGCCAAGAGTTTATTGTTAGTATAATTGAAATCTTTACATGTTGCCTGATCAAGTAATTGATAGTAGTCCAGCTTTAATGATTACAGAAAAAGAAAATAAAAGAATAGTTACAAAAAAACAAAACAAAAAAGTCTCAGCAGTAATATAGCTGTTCTGAGCACAATTCCCAGTTTCTACCCAGTACATTCACCCTTCCCCTGCACCTTGGGGTCTGAAGGTTGCTGAGTTAGTCAACAGCATCCAGGCCCTTTGCTGGGAGAGCCCCAAGGGTTTCTTCTTCCTCTTTTCTGGGAGTACAACCTTGATGGTTTCTTCCTTCTTGCCCTACGTTGGCACTGCGGGCTGGTTTATGTTTCCTAGCACCTTGGTCTACAATTCCATGTTACAAATTACTATAAATAGATACTCTCCAAAATATCAGATACTTTTCCCTGTTTTCTGTTACTTCCCAGCTCTGAAGTGTACAAATCTTGAACTGTCAGTCATTGGCCCTGCAGTCTTCAGTATCATCCCGTGGCTATATTCCTCAACAGTGCATTATTTGCCCCCACTTTCACTGCTCTGCTATCATTTCTATTTAATTACATTTTAGCATTACACTGAATTTATAAATAGTTCATTCTGCATAAAATGACGTGCTACTATTACCTGTGCATAATCATTGGGCATAACCACGGTCTTTATGCAGCTAAGCAAAAAATCAAAACAAACAGACGTTCAAAAACATTGCAGTTACAGCTAAACAAGCTAAAAACAAAAGCTTCAGGCAGGCCAAAGCCAGAAGAACCCTCAGCCCCGTGGCCCAGCTCCCGGCGATGACGGTACCTCGTGTTTGCTGGGCTGCAGGGTCACACCTCCCACCTCAGCGGAGCTGCGAGCGCAGGGGAACAGAGCACACTGACAAGGGAACCTGCTCGAACTTGCACCCACGAGTGCAGGGTGGAAACATTGCAGGTAACTAACTCAGCCCATGCCCTGGCCTGCATCAGCAGAGGAATTCACAGGGTGGGAGAGGGTGCACGTGCAGCACTGGGATCACCCACTGGGGAGCGTGCAGTAGCTCTGTACTGGTATTCAGGGAGGGTTATTGTACCTATGCCACATTTGATTTATTTTTTTTTCCAGGTGGCTGCAGCAGCAGGATCTTGCAATACACTCAAAAGCTGACCAAGAAGGGCGAGCCCAGACAGAGCAGGCTGCTTTTCACCGTAGGCTTCCTGGCTGCCCTGACAAACGCTATTCCCGGCTGCACCGAGCTCCCCCCGCCCCCGGGGGAAGCGATGATCCAACACCACAGTCATTCCAAGTAGGTTTTAGTGACTATTTTCCTCCTACTTCGATAAGCCCCATAGCTAATGCTTCAGTGCAGTAGCTCATACTCCACGTCTGTCACCCTGAGCTAAGCGGCAGCACTTTGGAAGTGAACTGCACCAGAGACATACCACTGCAGTGTGGTGACCAGTCACATAACCTCTACCAGGGCCAGCCCTGAAAACACTATAGGGATGACAAAGCAGACTGCATTTTTTTTTAAGGTTTTTTTTCCTTCTCTAAAACTTCAGCCATGACAGAACTAAAGCTAACGATTCTGAGTTAAGGGGAGAAAAAAAAACCAACAGTTGAGTCTAAGAGCATCTCTAGAAATGCTCCTTTCTGCACCTTTGTGCTGGTGTGGTGCAAATAGCACAGATACTTGTTATAGAAAATGGTCATTTCTACTCACTGTTTCTTCATTTGTTTATTAGCCAAAGTAACACACAACCAACACAGCCAGACCCTGGGTTTAGAAAAGTAGCAAATATGAAAAAATTCCTCTTAATACTATTCCCTGCTCACCCCCCCCTTAAAATTACACCTTAAGCCCAGACTCAAGAAGGATACCACAAGGACATTGTCAAAGGCCCAACCAGCACTTCATTTCAGAAATTTCTTTTCTAGAAACTTCATGTTGCTGCAGTATCACTTATCTGGGGTAAGCAACAGAAACTGGGATGTTGCTGTTTATACTTCCAGCCTTGTCTGCTACCTTTAGAAAACCAGACATTCTTGAGTTTAAACTGCCTGAGTGCAAGGCAAACACTCCACCCTGATGGAGGGCAGAAGCATGCCCAGAGCTGTCTGTGCCATCAGCAGAAGGGTCCTGCAGTTCCCAGCTTTCCCCCTTGCTGATCTTACCACCCAGCTCTGGGAGTGGACGGATTCTGCCCAGCAGAATCTGCAACCAGCAGTACAAAAATGCCCTACAAGACACAAATACTGACAAGGTCAGGTTTCTGTTTCCATGAGCAACTCAATCCCGTTGGAGCTCACACATTCAGTAACTGTGGTAAAGGAGTTTTTTTTGGGTACAAAAAATAATCATACAGTGTAGCAAGGGTCAGGAGCTTAGAAAGGAATAAATCAGGAACCAGCATCTCACAACTTCTTGGGTCTCTCCCCACTCCAGTGACCTGCAAGTTCCCATTTATCCCAGTCTGTTTTCGTCTCTATCTCAGGGCAGAGATCCCTCCCTCTACAGGTCAGTCCTTCTGCCCCCACATGCTCCTACAGGCTAAAAGGGAGGCTGGACAGCTGGAGAGCAAGGTGAAGGTGCCAACAAGGTGGAGAAGAGCAAGGACTGCACCTGCTAAAACGAACAGGGTGTGGGCTAGTCTTGGATAGAGTCTGTGTTTTCTTTTGAATTTTCCTGCTAAGGAAGATCATCTCCAGGGAAATGGGCTATCTTGCTAATCACCCTGCTAATCAGTGCTTAATTTGCAGGGCAGACTTCAGCATTAGATCTCATTTGAAAATTAAAAAAAAACAAACCCCAGAACCAAAGGCAGTAGCACTGCCCCAAACCAGTTCATCAAGTGACATCGTAATGCCAGACACAGAGAGGAAAGGGAGGGGGTTTGGAGGGGAAAAGGGGCTTCCCTCCGCGAGAAGTTTTACACCAGTATCCCCTCTGCTGCTGGGCTGATTGAACAGGGCGCTTCACCAACCATTCCGTTGGAAAGTCCTTTCCCAAAGCGGTGTTGGGTCTGGACCCGAGGCAAAGCCTTCGGCCGCGGCTGGGCTAGTGCGGACGGCTGCTGGACTCCAGGTGGGAGCGCTTGCCGGCGGCGAGCACGCCGCTGCTCTCCGTTTGCTCGGGGAACGGCCGCTTGTAGGTCCGACTGTGCCCGTTCACGGCCCCTCGCTGCCACTTGCAGATGTCTCCATTTAGGATGTCTTGGATGTGCTGCACTATGAGGTTGATGGCAACTGCAGAGAGGAACGGGAAGCAGAGGAGACGGAGGCTTTTCCCAGCCGAGCTATCTAGAAAATGTGGAGCATCCGGCCCCGTTCAGCTCGAGTTTTAACAAGCCCTTAAATGGAACTGTGCCTGTCCTCTGCAGCGAGGTCAAGCCTCCACCAAACCCAGCCACTGCAGCACCAGCTTTGACACTGGTGTCCTGCTCTGCTTCTCCAATCGCAGGGCATTTCTTCCAGCCCTCAGGCTGGTTATCTCGGTCAGGCTCTGAGCAGCTCCCTCCCCTCCAGCCCTCCACCAGAACACCTTCCCTGAGAAGCAGGCAAACCAGGCCATGGTGTGCCACCTCCTCCCCTCCCAGCCCTGAAGATGGTCTCCCCAGAGAAATCAGGCAGAGAACCCAACTCCCTTTTACCCATGTTGTCAACTCCTCGGGGGATGATCACATCTGCATACTTCTTTGTCTGCAAAACAGCAATGGTGGTGGAGACTGTTAACAGGGACAGTCACCTTCACCCTAGGAAGAAGCTACCAAAGGCCAGAAAGCAGAGGTCAAAGGTGGAGGGGTTTCCATGCTCTGGGGCCGCAAGTTAAAGCTCTCACACAGGGCAATACCCATGTGAATTGTCACACTGGCTAATGGGCCCTGGATTTCAGGTCAGGGATTGCTCACTGTCCCTTTGCAGCAAATCACCAGGTGGTAGGTCAAGTGTGGAGTACCTGCTTTCACACTTCTGAGGAGCACACTGCCTTCAGATGGGTCACCTGCTTTGCGGATGAGCTCTGTTTGCTAAGAGCTGGTTCCAATCAGCATTTCACAAGCCATTGCTAAATCTCTGCCAAAAGCCAAGGCACCCAATGACCGTGTGAAATTCCTTCCTGCCTCTGATGATGTTTTACTGCTCCTTGCCACCACAGAGCCCCTGCTTTCCTCACCTCCCCTGCTTAGAAAAAAAAGCTGGCACATTCAGCATTTCTAATGATACTTTTACAATCCCAGAATTGCTTTGATCTAGAGCAAGAGGTGCCTCTTCCATCTTATTTAACCCACATACAGGCCTTTGTTCTCAAAGGGTTTTTTGCAAATTATTTTGATTACATGAGCACATAAACTGGCCCCCTGTCATACGGCAAAGCAAGCCAACGCTAGAATGGTCTGCCCCAGGTTTTCACCAGTGTTCCCAGCTGAGAGAGTCTGCTGGAAACCAACCCCTTTTCTTCCTGCAATACTTAAGAGTCAACACAGAGGGGGAGAGTTTCTGTCAAAGAGACCCACACAGCAGTGAGCGGTGAGAAAACTTGTGCAGCCTTAGGGACTTCTGTGGGGATTTGAAACACAAGGGACCAACCATTTCAGTTCCTTAAACAAGCAGCTCATAAACAGATCAGGCAGAGGGGAGAGCACGGGACTTGTGAAATACAAACACCAACCACCACCACTGCTGCATCTTCTGCCCCAAACCACCCCCCCCCAGATCAAACCAGTGACCCATTTCGTACCGGCAGGCAGAACTCCTCAAAGGCAGGCTTGACGAATGTGGTGTACTGGGTGAGGATCTGCTCGAGGTCCCGCCCACGCTTCATATCTCGCAGAACTGGGACGGGGAGATAAACACCCTGAGTCTTTCCACACGGCCTGGGAGGGATAAGGAACAGGAGCAGGCTGGTGCTGCCCGTGACAGCAGAGCCTTACCTCTGCGGGACAGCCGCACGTCGGAATCTGTGTCCACAAAGAGCCGGAGGTGGAACATATCCCGAATGTCTTGATTGTAGAAAACCAGGATCCCCTCAAACAGAACAACGTCGGCGGGATAGACGACCGTCGTCTCTGCCAGCCTGCCAGGAAAAAACACCCAGAGCACGTTGATAAAGGGGGTCTCACACCAGAGTCAGGCTGGGGGACATCCACGGACACACCTCGAGACTTTGCACAACACGGAAACCTACCGAGAATGGGTCACGAAGTCGTACGTTGGTACCTCAACTGTTTTCCCCTCAACAATATTTTTCAGGGTTGTATGCATCAAATCGTTATCAAAAGCGTCTGCAAGAGGAAGGTTTAAAGGGGAAGCATTTCAGATGCTGCTGTATCAAGCGTTCTGCCCAGACTTGCTAGACCCAAGGGAAAAAAATCTCTGTCCAGTATCACACCAGGAAAGAGGGAACTTTATGCTTTATTCTTTCCTACCAGCTGCAGTCCAACACTAGCCCAAGCTAGAGCTGCTGTGCCGGCTTACAGAGATAAGAGAGAATTTGCTGTTTATAACCAACTACAATATAATGAAGTCTTAAGAACCCAAATGTGAAGATGGTAATTATATAATTTTAGCAAACCGCCTGGTAATTGTGTAATTTTGTGCAACTCTTAGCCTGATGGCAAAGAGTAATTGAGAAAACCTCAGGCATCTTTAACACTTCTCAAGAGCGTTGGCCACCCTGGCGAACCCACAGCGGGCTCCAGATGCCAGCCAGGGGTGCAGAGTTGTCCTGTCCGTGATCCATCACGCTCCCCCGAGCAAGGGGAGCAGCTGTTCACGTGGACATGAAGTATCGGGAGAGGATCTGGGGAATGATGTCGTTTATTACAAAGCCTCTCCAGAGGCTGAGGAGACTGGGATGCTTCCCGACTCTCCAGCACTGCTCCCTATGGAGATGCACCAAGCCAGCAGTGACCACCCGCAGCAGGGCAGCTGCAACGAGCACCCATGGAGATAAGCAGATGTTTTCGGTGGGGGAAAGAGCATTGCTGTTGTCCAGTGCTCCTCATTTCCTACAAGCCCTTGCAGTTAAGTCACGGCTGCTGTCCAACCGCCAACTCCACCACCTTAAAGCTGGGGAAGGGGCCGCGGGGCTGCGGCCGGGGGGGCAGCTCACCCGGGTGGTCGAAGTTGTACTGTCCCTTCAGCGCCTTGGCCTGCTGCTCGGCAGTCAGCACCTTGTAGAAGCTGTCCTGGCTCAGGATGTGGACCTTCCGCTGCCGCCGCTCCACCTCGTTCTGCCCCAGCAGCTCCATGATCTTCTCGCAGACCGTGGACTGAGAGGGGCAGGGAGGGGGGAACCTCAGGCAGGGCCGGGGGGGGACCCGCCGTCCTCCGCCGCAGCTCCCAGCCGGGGCCTGACCCACCTCCCAGGGCCGGAGCGGGGGCAAAGGAGGAGGGAAAGAGGGAGGGAAGGCGGGAAGGAGAGCGCGGCGCTGGCAGCGGGAGCCCGGGCCCGGCTGCCCCGGCACCGGCACCGGCGATGCGCCGGCGGTCCCCGCGCAGCGGGCTCAGTCCCAGCTCCGGCCCTCGGAACGGCGGCCCCGGGCAGAGCCGCCCCCCACCCCGGGTCTCACCTTGCCGCTGGCGGTGCCGCCGCTGACGCCGATGAGGAAGGGCTTGGGGTGAGGCCGCTCGGGCTCGGTGCCGCCGGCGGAGGCCATGGCGGGGCTGCGGGGGCGCCGCGGGGCACGCTGGGAGATGGAGTCCGAGGGGCGGGGCCGGCACCGAGACGTGGGGGGGGGGTGAGGCCGCGCTGAGCCCCGGGCCCGGTAGGGCCGGACCGCTGACGGACACGGACAGACGGACAGACAGACCCCGCACCGACAGCTACACCTTACCATCAGCGGCACCTGTGTGCGTGCGTGTGTGTGTGCGGAAACGTAGAGCCGTTCTGGTTGGCAGAGCCCTGTCAGGCCACGGCGTCCACCCGTTCCCCCAGCACTGCCCGCGCACCGCTGACCCCTGTCCCTCAGCACCACAGCTCCACGGCGGGCTTGGAAACCCCTCCAGGGGTCACGGGGACTCCACCACTGCCCTGGGCAGCCTGGGACAGCCCTGGACAACCCTCATGGGGCTGGAAGAAATTGTTCCTCAGCT
>WUAM01000001.1:5945579-5960709 GCA_024336885.1 Actenoides hombroni
CCGCGCCCCACGCTGAGAACCATCGGATGAGGACACAGAGGAGGGACGTGAAAATGGCCCGGCTGGGGCTGCCCTGGGGAGGATGCCCCGGGTGGGATGCGGGGAGGGGACAGAGGGGCTGAATAAGGCACACCGAATGGACTGGGGTTAACGCTGCGTGGGTGGGAAATGAGAGCCCTCCGTGCCCGGCTGCCCCTGCCCCGCTGGCTCCAGCACGGCGGGCCCTGGGGACGGGGACCTGCTGGGGCTCCTGCCGAAGCGTGGATCACAAAGCACAGCACCAAGGGTCAGCCAGATGGGGACCCCCTGAAAAAACCATTTGGCAACAGAGAGAGGAGAGAGGAGAGGGTTGGGGGAGGGGGAGGGGGGGGACGGGGCAGCTCGCTGGGCACAGGGCTCCTTCCTGGGTCCCATTTCCAACCCCAGAAAGGGACCTGCTGGCTCCTTCGCCCGGCTCCTGCACCCGCTCTGCAGCCAGTGGCCGCCCCGAGCCTCTTTTCTTCCAGCACTTGGAACGACATTGTCACTGGTTGTGAATTTTATACATACTGTTCTGCACGTTTTTCTTTTTTTTTTTTTTTTTTCCCATAAACCCACTGGTATTCAGACATGCATCAAAAAAAACCCAAAATCCCCAATGGATTCTAACCACTAATATTTACAGTCTCGTATACTACAGCGTTTACTGTGCAAAAGCGAGTACCATCACTAACGGATACGGGGGCACGGGACGTGTGAGCCACAGGACCTCGGGTAGTTCATGTTTCCAGGGTTCGGGGCAATTGCCATCACTTAAATAACAAGATCTGAGAGGAGGAGGGGGGTAGGATGACTGGAGATGGCGGGTCCCTGCCCACGTTTTCAGTGCCTCTTCCGTATCTACAAGCGGTGCCTTCCTCCCACGAAGAAGGCTCCAGAGATCTGGGGTCGACCGAAGCCCCCTGTAAACACAAGCAGCTCTCTGAAAGCAGAGCTCCTCTGGCAGGCAGCGGGAAGACTCTTCCACCCTCATCTCCTAGGGACGAACAGGTTTCGAGGTGGCGTTGCAGGGGAGACTCAAACTCTTGGCTTCCGCGGCCGCTGCCTGCTGACCACCACTCCGGAGACGAGTCTGTGGGTGCCGAGCTCTTGCCGCCCCTCCTTTAGCGGACGAAAACAAAAGGCCGGGTATTTCTGGATGCGATCGGCCAGCAAACCGGTAACGCGCTTGCGTGGGACCCTCCTTCCACAAAGCTCTCTTCCCCCAGGTTTGAAGCTGATTGATGGCACAGAGGGACGGGAGAAGGAGGGCGAGTGGAGCGAGCACCGGCCGATCTCTGCCCTTCGCGGCCGACGCGCGCGGTCGCTTCTCTCCTGCTGCGAGAGCCCGGCGGGATTGCCGCCGGCCGGGAGGGAGGGTGCGTCAACCAGTGACGGGTACAAACATGGAACTCCAGTCTCATAGCTGCCCTCGGCGCGTCTGCGGAGCAATTCTCCTCGCTCGCACCACCCTTCCTCCTAGGTTTTCTCTTCTCGGTCCGTTTTCCGCCTCGTAATGTTCCGGGGTTTGATTTTGAGGGACAGTTCCCACAAGGCCTCCTCAGCCAGGTGGTCGCTGAAGTCGTTGAAGAAGGACACGATGTCGTCGTTCCTTTTGATGTCGTAATGTCTGAAAAACCCCCAGAGGAGGGCAGGGGTTAATCAAGGGGCTACCTGGGGACCTCTCCCAACTTCAACCCACCCCTGGGCTGCTCTAGGGGACAGCCAGCACCGCGGGGTCTGCCTCGCCCGAGCCCAACGCTCGTGACTGCACGGCAGGGGGGTTGGAACTGCATGATCTTTAAGGTGCTTTCCGACCCAAACCATCCTATGATTTGGTGTGATACCAAAAGGGGGAAAAATCATCACACCTGTCACTGAACTGGGGGAGGGAAAAAAAGACCCTATCACACTGAAATCAGCAGTCAGATCCACTGGAAGGTAGCACTGAAGAAAACCCTCCACGGCCAAGAGAACATAGGAACCAGCAACAGCAAAACCTGGAGGAAAAGCTGTTGGCTGAACGAAGGTAGTGGCAAAACTTTACTGCACTGGATTTCAAAACTAATGCAGGAAAATGTCTTCACAATTTTTAATCATAGCTCATCTAGAGAGGGAAGGAGACTGTGACCAGAGCCTTGTCATTCCCAGGTCTCCTCCATCACGGTGCTCTGACCTTAAGACTCCCTTCCCCTTCCATGGGGGCTCCTGTGCCCCAGCCACCACCCCCTAACCAATCCCCACTGTGGTGTCTCAGAGCCAACTCCCACCTCCCTGGTGCTGCACTTACACTTGTTGGAAGCACCTCATGCTGTCCAGGATGTTAAACTGCTGCCAGCGCTTAGAAAAGTTCACTTTGCTGTCAATGTAATCAGGGTTTCCCAGATGAACAAAGGTCAAGTCCTGCAAAATCAGGCCTCTGAAAGAGAGAAAGGGGCAGCAGGCCAGGGAGAAGGCAAACAGGGACAGAGGTTAGTCACACAGGGGCAGGACCGACAGCCAAAAGGCAGCTGGATGCAATCTAAGTGCCTCCCACTGCTGCCACCACCACACAGCAACTTTAAACGAGAGGGAAATGTGTCCCTGGCAGCAGATCCAAAGGTGTTCAGGTGCAAGGTGCCCACCATGCACAGCTGAGGGACCTCTGAGTGTGGTCATGCTCAGGGTGCTGAGGTTGCTCTTCCACCCTCCAGGGAAAGGAGGACCATGCTGGAAGAAGGTGACAGTGGGAAGTTCCTGCCAGGGGTTAAACCTTCCTTCCAGTTTTATGCAAGGTTTTCCTAGCAAGGGGGTCTCTGCTCCCTTCCTCCCTCTGCCTTATCTGCTCAGCCCTGCTGTGGTCTCTTGCCAGATGACATGCCAGGTGCCTTTGCAATCTCTTCCTACAGAACTCCTTCCACGGAAGAAAGCAAGACCAAGGGATGTTTTACTGGTGTAAGCCCAGAGCAAACCTGCTGTCTAGATCAGAAGGCCCTTAGAGAGAAGGCCAATGGCTTTAACCTTTGAGCAAGAAAAGGGATGAAGCAGCATGTTTGACAAGGCAGGCTCCTCATCTACCAGCTCTTGCAGTCAGCAGAACCAGAGCTGTCACAGAGGAGCAAGCAGCAGCTTCAGGCTGTGGGATCCATTGCACCTCCTGGGAAAATTTGTCTTTCTGTGCACAGACCCCAAAGAAAAGAGAGTTAAAAAGAATCAGCTAGAGATCCGGGCACTTTCCTTTGCCACATCATTTCACGGAAGCTTTCTTTCCAAAGACAGCTGCTGCCCTGCCTGCCTATGCTACAGGACAAATGGCTCCAGAGAGGGCATGTGGGTTGATGTGGCACATCTGCTGTCCTCTTCTAGATGTAGGGCCAAAGGCAAGCGCTGAGCAGAACCTGCTGAGAAATCCTTGCAGGAACCATTTGAATGTGCAGGAGGAACAGGAGAGGAAAGAACCCCCCAACTCACAGGTAAGGTATGCAGGGAGGCTCCACATCGGCCAGAGCTGCTCGGTAGGCGCGGAAGGAGGAGGAGCTGTCAATCAGCGTGCAGTACTCAGCCAGGCCCTGGCAGAACACACAGCACCCCGTCACACCGCTGCAGCAATCCCCTCTTCTTCCCAACCTCTCCCCAGACAGCCATGCAGGCCAGGGAGCTGATGCCACCCTACCAACACTCCCAATGGATTTACTCAGCCTGGCCCCCGAGCGCCTTGCTGCCTTCAGCCTCACCAAGCCTTCTGTTGGCAGGGAGGAGGAGGAGGCTGCTCTGAGCTGGCACTCCCACAGCTGTCAGACAGCCCAGCCGTGCTGCAGGCTCCCAGTGCCGGGGCACTGTACCCACCAGAGAGCAGCTCTCTGCCAACCCCCTGCCCTGGGACGTTGCTGAGCTGTTAACACCACCCGGCTGCCTCACGCCGTAAGCAGTTTCTCTCTGAAGACGACAGCCTCACCTCTGAGGTTTGCTTCTGCCACTCCAGCCTTCGGATGGGTGCAGAGTCCAGTGCAGAAAGAATGGCCAGATAGGAATTAAAATTATTCAACTTCCGTAAGTGCTGTGAAGAGGGAGAATATTCCAGTTACTCCAGAGATCTCAAAAGCCTTCTAGCATCAAACACTTCTACCAAACAGATGGTCCCAGTCCCCTGCTCCTTTAAGGAGCAGTGTGGGTGATTCACGGCAAGAACCGAGCTGATACCTTCATAATCTTTATAAATTTAAGGAGCAGCCTCTCTCGGTCTTGGGCTTTCTCTTGTAGCATAATTATTGAACGGACCCTGGAAGAGCAGACAGAGAAAACAAAAAGATAAACCCACTTAAGGAGATCTCAGATTTCTTCTCGTTTCATTTAAACCCCCAGAGCTGAGAAGGATGGGCCAATAATACTAAAGTTATATCTCCAAATTAAATGGAACAACACAATTCACAACAAAATCAGATTAATTTCAAGGATGACCACAATAACCCTTCACAGAGTGCCTTTATTTGTCAGGGGAATGTTTGTTTGAAGGGCTCCATGGTACTGACAATAATTCCTCTGGGTTACAGTGTCTTCCACAACCCTCCCAATATTCTCTCTCATGTGCTTTGGGGTCTTTGATGAGTGTCCCGCATCTGCTTCCTGGCCAAAAATATATGTTCTCCCACCTGTGATAAGGGAATCCAGCTCTGCGAGGAGTATTCTGAATATTTGTAGGGCCCTGGATGTTAAGCCCAGTCCAGTGCCATGGGTGCTCTGAGCTCCTTACCAGTAGGACATGTTATTAAAGTGCTCTGTGAACTGTGTCAGGTTGGGGCTCTTCTCTTCATTTTGCTCCTTTGCCCAAAGCAAAACTTCTGGGATCTGCCGAGGAAGAAGAGGAGAGGGGTGGGAAAATACCACACATTAAAATGGGATTTGTGCCTCAAGATTGCCAGTTGCAGTCTGTGGTCAGAGCCATTTGCTGACACCAGTTCAGCTGTCTCCTGCAACCCAACAGGTGCCTGGAGAGCTGCAGGGAATACCAGAGATTGCAGAGGGTATGTGTTCAAATCCCTCCCAGTGCCCATAACCCCACCCTCCTCTGTGTACCTCAATTTTGTAGAAGAGTTCGGCGTCCAGGAGGGTCAGCTGCTCAGCTATTTCATGACTGTGGAAATCATGCAGGGTCCCTGGCCTGTAGCAAACAAGGATCAAGCATAAAGGCTAAGAAAATACCATCTGTTGTCTCTCCTTTCTTATTTTCTGGACTGACGAAATTCTTAAGTCCACAAGAAAGGGGTGGCAGGTCTCTCAAAGGACCAAGACATGGTGACGTGCATCCTTCCTCACCTGGCTGCCACCCCACGGGCTGCAAGAGGTTTGATGGAATTGGCGTAGCTCAGCATCTTCTTCTGATCCACTTTATCAAGGATATTCTTGCGTAACACTCTGGCGAGGCTCAGCTCCCCGTTGCAGACCAGCCGGAAGACCAGGTCCATCAGCAGCTTGAGAATTTCCTCCGTCAGCTCCACCAAGCTGAGAGAAAGATGGAAAACCCGGGGAATGTGTCAGAGCTGAGTGAGCTACAGAGTTTGTATCTGCACCGAGTCTTGTCACGCTTTCCTACGAGCAGAACCGAGTGACTGAAACTCCTCTTCCCAGCTCTTCCCCTTGTACTGGTTATTTTAAAATCCCTGACCCAGCTGGGACACATGGAGAACCTGCTCTTCCAACAAGAGGGTTCAGCACTACAGGTGCCTTGCTGGCCAGGGTAGGGAATTTCAGTTGTCATCACAGATGGGGTTTAAAAAACCCCACTGCCAGATTTCTGTATTGTTACCAACCCCACACCTCCCACCCTGAAGGGAAGAAGGCAACTCACCACAGCTCATCCACCACTCTCACCAGCACAAAGAAGGTGTTCTTACTGACTCGCTTCTTAAACGTGTCTGGGAAGTGGCAAAACTTCTCATATGTTGGTTGCAAATTAAAGAATCAACTTAGCGTGGTCAGACCAGCACAAGTACAATTAGCAGCTGCCTTGAGGAACATCAGCACAGCTTAGTATTCTGTCTTGACTGAAACCGGTGTTCAGTTTCCAGGAGATAAGGGACACTGGTATGGCTCTAATTAACACGGTATTAAGCTGCCACCAGCTGCAGGTAGCAGGGGTGTGAGGAGGTACTTACACCTCACAGAACTGATGCTAGAAGAGCAGGTGTATCCTGAAACTGTTCTCTCTACGGGTGGCATTTAATGAGCAGCACTCCTCTACTGTGATCTCCCCCGCTGGCCTGTGACATCTGGTCTCAACAGATCTCAGATGTCACCTCTACTTCCCTTGCTGCCCAATTTCCTGCAAGAAGGGTGGCAGGAGAGACAGCACAGGCTGAAAAAACCTTCTGCCAGGTGGGCAAAGGGAAAGAGAGAAAGGTTATTGGTAAGTCAGATATCGACAAGGGCCCGCAGGTACGGCCCAGCCGTGCTTTCACTGACAACCCATCTGCAGCGAGACTCGCGGTGCCCTTGGCAGGCTGATCCCAGCAGGGTCTGCTGCAGATGGCAGTGATGAGCCACGACGCAGGACAGGGTGACGTCAGGCTCCCTTTGACGGGCGTGCACAGGAGCGAAGCTCACCAGGCCTTCGTGCTGCCTGAACCGAGACGCTGACCCAGCGAAGGGAGCTGCAGGATCAGAGCCAAGGGGAAGGAACTGCAGCAGGGTGCTCAGCAAGAGCCTCTCCACTCTCTGCCAGAAATGCTAATGCTCAGCCTGCCACGCAGGGGCCCTCGCCCCATTAGCAGGTACAAGCTCAGTTCAGAAGTGGGAGGCCAAGAGGACAGTATCTACTGTGCTGCACCTCTTGTAGTAAGAGTGAGAGTAGGTCCTGGCGGTTTAGTCATCTCCAGTATGAAATGCAACTGCCTCAAGCAGGCAATCCCCATGGCCCTTCCGGAAGGCATCGGGATTCCCATTCTACAAACAGGACGTCCCAAACAAATGACCAACTCCCTAATGATGTGCAGAAAATCTGAGCAGCTCTTCTCCACTGTCAGGACCCTCAGGAGACTTCTCTCAGGTCCAGTACTCCACCCTCCCTAGACCTGCCCCATGTGCAGAGGTGAAGTCCTGCTTGGGACACCCCCCAGGGCAAGCACATCGCTGACCGCGTTGTCAGCAGGCTTCTGACCAAACAACTTGCCACCAACTCCCTCCGTGTTGACTTTGCTCGGCTCCAATTCCTGGTAGGGGGTGAACTGCCACTCATGCAAAAGGATATCTGTACTGCAGCTTCTTGATGAGCTCCTCAGGGGTAATAAATGTCCTGTATGTTGTCAGAAAGGCTTCACAGTACAGCACCAGATCTACAGGGAAAGACAAGAAAAGCCTCGGTCAACCCCGCGCTCAGAAAAAGGAGGCTTCTTTTAAAGTTGAGTCCAGTCCTACAGGAAGAGGACATGGACACATTTTGACATGAATGGACTTTGCAGAAATGCTGTGCTGATGTTTCTTACCAGCAGATGGACCCTGCGGCACAAGAGCAGCAGTAAAACTGCCCTGTCCCCCCAGGCCTGGCTCCCATTTGCATCACTTGGGCTTGCTGCTTCACTTCGGTGACCACCAAAGGGGTCAATGAAAAACAATTGATTGTGGGACAGGAACTTTCAGTAATGGGTGAAGGAAAAAAGTGGTTTAGATCCTGGGGATAATTTAAAGAGAAGATGTGATGGTGAGAGGTGGGTGCCTGTTCTCTGCCTGTACTGCTTCAGCAGCACAGAGCCCTGCAGAAAGCCACGGCCACTATTCCCTCCTGATCAGGCACGTGCGTGTTTTGACACGACGATCCGGTGCTGCAGAACCTCTGCCCTTGCTACGTGCCAGGAAATCTGCCCCAGGACAGTGTAAATAGAAGATTATTTTCAGCCAAAAGAGGAGTAAATTGCACTGCAAAAACTGACTCGACCATGACCGTGACCCTGCCACAATGCAGACTGATGGGGAGCAGGCAGATGGCTGTTGTTCCTTAACCTGCAGCGGTGGGTGCTGCAGGGCCTGGCACCGCACTGGCTTCGGCCACCGTAACGGGCACGAAGGAGGGGATTTGAAAAAGCAGGACCCACAAACGGGAATGAAGATTTCAGGTGCAGACTGCAGTAAGCTCGCAGTTCCAGGCAAGGGTTGGTCACTGTGGACAGCACTGGTCAAAATGGAGTTTTATTTATATTTATGAGTATAAAACCATGCAGCACTGCAGGCAGCACGTGTGGTGGGATGGCACAGTGCTGCTGCCTGGCCCACCGCAACCACTGGCAGTGCCTTATTAGCACAGATGGAGGGGAGAAGCTTCTGCCCTGTTTGTCCAGGATAGGCTGTCCCTGTACAGCTTGTTCTGGCCACGCCAGGGATCACCCCACACCCCATGCTGTGAAAGAGCAGGGCACGGGGTGCTGGTTGTGCCTCTCTACCTGTGGTGTTTCTCCTGGCAGGAGCCTCATGGAGACACGGTGTCCACCTGCTCGTAAATCAGAGAGAGCTGCTGCCTTTTGGTTAAAGACAATCAGACATAAGCTCTAAATCCGGGTGGTCATGTCAGGGGTGAGCAGTAGGCTTCGTCCAGCTCTAATCCTGCACTCGCAGCAAGCGCGTGTAGCTGGGAGCACTTAACTGACCATGGATTTTATTGCTAAAGACCACAAGTCTCTCTTTATCCCTTACTCCACTTAGCTCTTTTAGAAAAAGTCAAATGGACAAGAAGCATCATGCAACAGGGCGTGGAGTTACATTTATTCTGAGTTCCCATCTGCCCAAAAGGCAACGTGAGGTAATACAGCTGGTCTGCTCTGGCACTTGAAGCTGCCAAGAAATTCATCTTTAAAGGAAAGCCTCTTAACTATACCCCTCTGTGCCGTTTGGCTGATTGATTTACAAGCCCTGAATTCTTCTCATTGTAAGCTTAATTCATTAACCCTCTCAGTCACCCAAACAGTGGGTTAGCATAGCAGAAATTCCTCCATGCTCCATTCAGCTCCATGGCTTGGCAGAGCCCGGGAGGCGAAGCTCTGGGACTATTCTGGGAAACGTGCTGTGCAGAGCTCCCTCCACCCAGCCGCTCTCCCCGTCCGCACCGCTCCGCCTTTAAAACCCTGCTCTGGTTTCTCCAAGCCTCGAGAGGTTCTCCAGGGCTTTCACCTCACTGACCATGGCACCCTCAGAGCTCTCCCGTTCATGAACCGGAGGGCTAGCACACATCCTTCTACCAAGTCTTGCAACAGAACTGTAGGGAAGTTCTTCCAGTGTGATGCTTGTTCCAGAGAACAGCAGGAGTCAAGCAGAGGTTCTCTACTCCAGTTTCAGCAGTTTTAGAAGGGGTATTTCCACCACCTCTTTTAGACTAATTTAAAAACACATACCTATCTAGTCTTGGTGCAGTTAACTGCTGTCTCCTCTCTAGTATGTTCCTAAATCTGGTCCTTTCTGCCTGGATTTGATGCCCGGTGTAAACAGGGAAACACAGTTGTCAGGGCAGGGATTTTCTTGCTAGCTGAATGGTGGTGGTAAGTAATGGCAAACACCTCATGCTACAATAAAATCCTGGCCATTTAAACATGCGTGTGAAAGATACTTCCCCTCTGACTATCCAACCTCTACAAAGTGAGCACTGAGTGGTTCAGGGGGTTAGCGCATTTTGCCTCGCATCCCAGGAGATAAGGAGATCAATTCTGGTTAAGGCCATCAGCACAAATGTGTTTGGCAGGTTGAAAATCACTGTCTGGAAACCCTGCACAGGCTGTCTTTACCACGGGTCTTGGAAAGGAGCTGCTTCATGTGGGTGGTGACTGGGTTTGGAGAGATAAAGCGGGGTTTTAACAAATCTAGAGCTAAGGGTTGCTAATCTCCCTCTTCCTCCCCCACATCTCCTTTCTTGTGCTGTGGATTCCCATTCTGAATTGGTCTGGGTGGCTATACCAGCACACAAATGGTACAGAGTGGGACTAAGAAGTGACACGGTAATATGAAGATAAGGGGTGTCCAGAGATCAGCCCCTGGACACCTTGTCCAATGCCCATGGGTACCGCATTAGACTCAAACCAATGTCCCTCCTCTCCTACTTTGATGCAACCGTTGCTCCAGCAACTCCTACATCACCGCTGCCCTGAAGTTCAAAGGGCAAGGAGCACCTCTGGCAACAGGATCCGTGCCACAAGGGGCTGCTCACACCCGCACTCGCAGAAGGCAGCGTCCCACCTCGGCAGGTACGGAGACACCACCTCCGCGCTGCCACCAACTCCGCCGCTGCTCCTCGCCTTCCAGATCTGGGCAAGGGCTGTGAGGAGTTAATACCATCCCCGCGGCTAAACGGAACGTCCAGGCGCTTATCCAGCTTACTTCCATTTCACCAAAGATAAGCACAATCCCCCCCCATCCCCTCCCCGCAACTCGGAGGATCGCGGGCACAGCGCTCTTCGCCCCGGCCCAGCTGCTGCGGCTCTCCCGTGGTGCACCCACTGTACCTTTCCTGTCGGTCTCTGTCGCGTGCACTAGCAAGATGTCTCCGGATCCACCGCGAACATCCGGCCCGTCGTCCCCCTGCAACGAGAACAGAAGGACGATAGGCACGGCTCAAGCTCCCCTCGGTCTGGTTTAACATCGCTGGGGTTCAAGCTCAGCAACAACTGGCAGAGGACGCAATGTTCCTGGCAGCGCTCGCGGCGCGAGCTGGGACACGGCCGTCAGTGCCGGGCTAATCCTGGAATTTGAACAAAGCATTTGGTGTCCCAGATGAAGATCTGGGCTGATCCTCACTCAGGGTTTTTGATTCCTTAAGGCCAGGCTGTGAAGCTCAGTGAAAGCTGAACCTTCTGTCCACAGGAGAATGTCCCAGCCTGCCAAACGCTCCCAGGAGACCATTAACGGAGCAGTAACGCTGCGCGGACTGGCTCAAAGGGTGGGAACCCACACCACAGTGGCCGTGGGGTGACAGAGGTCACTCGTTCAACTTGCGTGTTCCTGGAACATCAAAACCTAACAAGTTAAGTCCCTAATCTGGAACTATTTGGCAGGAGGTCACCTGAAGAGATCCAATAACCGGGAGCAGAAAACAGCCCTGCTAACTGCTTGACCCCTGCCTTGCCACTCTCTAAAAACATCTTTCTTCCAGCTACTGCAATTCTCAACTCAAAAATATGCAAACCTGATCTATCACTCAGCCAGCAGTTCCCACGCTGCAGGAACAGCTCACAGTGGCAGTTCTACACCATTTCAAACATGTAGACCATAAAGAAAAGAAGAAGAAAAAAACAGATAAGGGTCGACACAGATCTGCTAGTCCCAAATGTTCAGAAATCACTGACTTTTAATTGTTTTTTAAAGGAAATATTACTGCAGAGGAGACTGGAGTCAAGTCTGGCTTCCCTTAGCAATGTCTTTGTCATTCCAATATGCAAAATACTGAAAAAAATCAGGATTACAGCCATGAAGCAGCGATGTCTGTCTAAGATGTGATTTTTTTCAGGTGACCCTCTGGCAAGACTCATGAAATACTACTTAAGGAATGAGTAATAGCTTCTCACTCTCTCCTGCACATCTCAGCTGACCAAAGAATGCTCCTAAAATGCTAGTCAGTGATCTCTCCATTTTTCAGACGAGCCCCCTGACAGTTTGAAAGCTTCAAAAGCCTTCATGTTCCCTCAAGCTGCATGTCAAAGACAGCTTAGTTCAAGTGCACGGTGAGCAAAGCTGTCTGGGAGCGCACCCAAGGCTGGAAACAAAGCCATTCCTCAAATACAGGAGCAGTTACTCTGGCTGCTCTTCCCCATCAGAAATACAACGTCCTGCTCAGGGAATCTGCTCGACCTGCCTTCAGACTGAAAGGCCAGCACCATAAACCTGGATTTACTGTGCTCGTTTCAGACTGTCACAGGCTGAAGAGGTGGGAAGGAGCAGACTGGGAAAAGGGCACAAGAGAAACACCTCCCATTGTGTTAAAGCCCCCTCAGCACTGATGTTCCCTGCCTGTACCAGCACCTCGTACTTCCACAGCAGCCTGCACGCACAGAGCTGCACACCACTGCTGCTGTAACCTAGTTTTTCCTATCACATAAAAGCTGATGCTTTCCTTGTGCGCACAGAGAGCGAGATTTCAGTGCGGCATGAACCAAAGAGTGTGAAGACAAACCCTGAATGCACCCACCTCTTGCTTCAGGGTTAACCTAGCCATAATTTCACTGTGGTCGATAAGGGACAGCTCATCTACCTCTTCCTCCAACTGTGACGACTCCAGAGCATCCGGTGACTGCTGCTGCCTGTAAAAAAATAAAAGCAAATACCCATCAGTGGCATTGTCCAGCCAGGGGAAGAGATGCTGGGTCCAGCAGAGCTCGCAGTGTACAAACCTTCGTTAAATGACAGTAAGTACACAGACAGTCCAGAGGTAAATCTGCAAGCAAGTCCGAATGTTTAGCTCTAATTCTGTTGCTTTGAAAAAGATAAAGACGAGCCTCTAGGACCTGAGCCCTTGTCTGCCTGCATTTCTGGCAGGCAGGATTTTACTAATGCCCTGCCTGAGTACAAGCTTCCATGTCTCCTTAATCCACCAAATTTTTAGTGCACACGAATCTAAGCCTTTCCTCAAATGTGCAGAGACTGAGCATACTCCACATGTATCTATCTTAGCTCACGACTCATGGTGCTGCTACAAGGGGAGATGACAGGCTCTCATTTTGCAGGAAGACACAGCACAAAGCTCTGACCACTTTTTCCTATACACCCACAACGCCAGGATTCCTACCCCTGAGGGCTGGTACTCTTGTGCCTGGTGACATGCTCTCTGTGCCTGTATCCCTGAAAAAAGAATAAATACACATGTTCTTTACAGCTTTCCCCAGGCACAGGCCAAAATCCAGTGCACCAGTCAGTACTTTCAGCAGAGAGCAAGCTTTGCAGAGCACTCCTGCATTGTCTCCTTCGCTGCAGGGATTAAAATCCTCAAATCAAGGCAGGAAAATGGGGGAGGGAAATCGACTGTCACACACACAACAATGCTGTTCTCTGTTTTTGCTTTAGAAATGCAATTGAAGAGCAATCCCAAGCAGCAGGGAAGCACTCACTCCACTCCTCCTGAAGCCCATCTGTTACAGCCTGCACCTCTTCATTTGCATAGACAAATGATAGCTAAGAGCATTAGAAGGGATGTAAAGCCTCCTGCTTTGGGGCCTCAGCCAGCCTCTAACTAGCAGAGTTAGGAAGAAATTCCCCTCAGGAAGACTATTTCCCAGCAGTGATACGGGCCTTGTTCTTTCTGTTTCCCTGGAAGCAGGAGGGAGCAGCCAGCTTGGATGACAGGACTGCCAATTAGATGGCCTTAGGATGGTTACCCCAGGCTGCATTAACCCCTCCAGGCTCACTGAGTTAGGCAATGACATCTTGCCAGGATCCTCCTTGTTCAGCGGAATCCCACTGCTCACCAGTTGGGCAACGATACATGAGCTTAGAGAACACGGGGAAAGTTGAGGGCAAACCAGGCAGCCCCAAGGATGGTCTGGTTGAGGACAGGGCTGATGGGATGTTGGTGAGACTCTGTACGCTTCGAGGCTGGGAAGCAGGAGGACCAGGGGAGCCAGGCTCACCTCTCAGCACCATCTTTGCCTTCCTTGCCCATGGCACTGCTGTTCGAAGTGCAGTCTTTGGAGTGGCTGTCTTTGACAGAGGGAGATTCCTGCAAAGAGAAAGAAGTTTTTCATTATTCCATGGGGTCCCAGACCACAGCCAGCCCTGAGTTTACAGTCTGACTGCTTCTAAATGGCCCTTTACTGTAAATTCCTACAGAGCGGTTAAAGATTGATGCAAGTTAATGCCAAATGCCAGGAAAACACAGAAGTTAATTAGACAGGAAATTTGGGACCATCTCTGGAGACTAGTGTAATTAGTACTGTTTGCTTTTAACATTGTGAAATGATGCTGAAAGTTACAACACAAGTCAGCTGTTGTCTTGGATTTTAACCCTCTCTCAACTTTTTTTTTTTCTCCTGCAGCCCTGACTGTTGAAATACACTTGCCTTCTGCTTTAATTAAAATGAACACAGCCAGCTCTAAACTCTCCAGTTTCAGTTCCCCTCCTGGTCACAACAGCCCCCAAACCAGCAGCCTATCTTCGGGGGTGGATGCACACTGCTGCTCCTACCTCCCTTCTCTCCCATCAGAAGAGGTTGTGCAACGATGCAACATTTCCACTTCACAATTCACGGCTGTGGAAATGAGGCTGATGCAAAAAAAAGCAGAACCATCTGAACCAGTGGCATGGAAGAGCAGGTAGAGAGCTCAAAGCAAAGATACAGCGTTATAAATTAGCCGTTTATTAAGGAGACAAAGAGCCATGAACGGCAAGTGGGAATGTGCATCTAACAGTGTTGGAGTTCAGAATTATTTAACACCATGCAGCCTAAAACTTGGAAATTCAACCTACTGGACTGAAACCACCTGTACACTATCCCTTCGGCCTGGAAAACACACTGGTGAGCTGAGCTTTCTTGGTGTCTGCAGAACTTTTCCAGACTGTATCTGTAAAGCCCTTTGCTTCAAGGTTGAGAACCAGCTTGAGGCTGCCCAAAAGGATGGCCCTGCCCAGATGTGTCTCCTGAAGGGAAGTGATGGGAGTGCTGCTATCTCTTGGTGTATTTAAAACCAGCACAGATAAAGGTCTTGGAAACATCCTGTGGGAGATGTGCCTTCCAAGACGAGGGCAGGCAAAAGGATCACCACAGACCTCTGCCACTGTTTCCTATGACCCAACAGGAAGGTGGCACCTCCCTGCAGGGGAAAACGCCCTGTCTCCTCTAGGAAATATCTAGGACACGAGGCTTAAGTAAAGGAAGAACCAGCGTGCGATTACAATGCTAAATCAATCACTTACTTTGCATCCAAACGGTGAAGGGGAAAAAAATAAATTAGATTTAGAGCACAAGGCTTTCTGTATTAAAATAGAGAAGCCAAAGCAGTTACAAGAATAGACACAGCCCCAGGACGGTGCTGGTTGGGCTGCAGCTTTCTGGAAGGGAACCTCACGCAAGCAGGTCCAAACAGACAGCAAAGCACAGACGAACCAGCGTGGCAGGAAAAGCCGTCCCTACCTCCTGCCGGGGCTCACCGCCACCCCAAAAGCATCACCTGCTCT
>WUAM01000001.1:5960809-5989097 GCA_024336885.1 Actenoides hombroni
GCACAACCATGGCTCACAGGAAGCCCCGTGCCCTGGGACTACAGCTCCCGGCATGCCGAGGGCACCAACATGGAGCACAGGAAGCCCCGTGCCCCGCGACTACAGCTCCCTGCATGCCGAGTTACACCAGCATGGTGCACAAGAAGCACCGTGCCCCGGGACTACAACTCCGTGCATGCTGAGGGCCACCAACATGGAGTACAGGAAGCCCCGTGCCCCGGGACTACACCTCCCGGCATGCCGAGGGACAACAACATGGCGCCCAAGAAGCCCTGTGCCCCGGGACTACAGCTCCCGACATTGCGAGGGACACCAACATGGCACCGAGGAAGCCCCGTTCCCCGGGACTACAGCTCCCGGCATGCCCAGGGACACCAACATGGCGCGCAAGAAGCCCCGTGACCCGAGAGTACAGCTTCCGGCATGCCGTGGCCACAAACATGGTGCACTAGAAGCCCCGTGCCTCGAGACAACAACTCCCTGTATGCTGAGGATCAACAACATGGAGCACAGGAAGCCCAGTGCCGTCCCTACCTCCTGCCGGGGCTCACCGCCACCCCAAAAGCATCACCTGCTCTCCACCCAGAGCGGGAGGCCACCCAAGCCTGCAAGCCAGGAGTGGGCAAGCAGAGGGACCATCAGCAAGGGAGCCGGGGCAGCAGGATGGACACAGGAGTTCCCCAGTGTGCAGAAGAGGCCGGTGCCAAGCGCGTCAGCCCCGGCGTGAACTCAGCATGCACCAGGCAGCCCCTTCCCGGTGTCCGGTCCTCTCCAGGTTACTTACTCCTTCAGAGCGAGGGAGTTCCCCGTTGCTCTGGCCAGAGGAATACAGATTGACGTATTCACCCTCACCAGCCTCCTCACTGGCGTTTTCACTCTGAGGGAGACAGGATGAAAGGAAATACGTGATGGTGCCTCCGGCCAGCACTTGATGTTAGTGAGAGAATGTGCCCATGGGCTGGGAGGAGAAGCACTCTGGCAGCTGCTGTCACCTAACTGGGAGCCCTTCCTCTGTCTCGGTGGCCAACACAGGCCACCAAGGCTGTACCTTCCCAGGGGTAATTATTTTCTGCTTCTTGAGGACTATCCCAAAGGCCCTGAGCTGCAGCAGAACAGCAGCAGGCACAGCAAGAGCTGCCACAGAGTCCCTGTGAGACTGTGAAGGTGGGGGTTTCGAGGTGAGGGAGGATGAGCATTCAGAGCTCAACACACAGGTGCCTGTCCTACCTGTGCTGCAGTCCTGCCGCTGAATGCAGATCGGCCCTGCAGCCCAGAGGGCATCACAAACCTATCTCCCAAACTATGCTACAAGCACAGACTAGAGCCATCACGCCAGGCTCAGCCAAACTCGAGGGTGTCTGGGCTCTAACAAGGAGCCAACGCAAAGAAGATGCAACAGCAAGGTCAGGTCCAATGTGAAAGTCTGATCATTTACTCTGCTACCAGTGTCCCTCTTCCAAACTCTACAAAGAGGCAGCCCTAGCTGACAGCTCTAATCTCATCTGCTCCAGGCTTTGCAGCAAACAAAAGAGGAACTGCCTTGAAAATGAGGTGTTTGAAAAAATAGCTGTAATGGATAAAGCTGCCCTGTGATCTGCAAAACTGATTGGAGACCTCAAACTAGTAGTGCCGGATCAGTGTGGGAACAGTGTGAGTCTCACTTCACCTGCACGTGATGCGCTGCACCAGTGTGCACTGGTGGAGCGCACGGGTAGGGCTGCTGGGAACTGGGAAGAGCAGGAGCCTGCAGAGAGCAACAGGTTTATGCGCAGGAGAGCCAGAGCTGGACTGCACCCGCTGCTCCGAGGGCTCAGCAGTGGCTTGGGAGGGAGCAGGGTGGCAATCTCCAACTCCTGCCTCGGCAGCAGCCCCAGGATGCGAACTGCTGTCAGGAGCCCTTGTTTAGAACCTACCCACCTCAGGAAACACTGCTGCACCTTCCTCAGCTTTGTATCGCAACTGCAGGAAGCTACAGCAACTTCTCCTCTCCCCTTTGCCAGCATTTCGCATCTTATGTTTCCTACATGTGTCTAACATTTCTCAAACCTGCTGAGGTGGTTCATTTTTTCTAGCCGTGATTTTTACACGGAATTACCTCTCTGCAATTCACACACACATCTGGAAACCGAACCAGATCACATTTAGCATGTATTAATACAAGAGACATTTTCTTTTCAAAAAACAAATAAATGCAGCCTTGCGTGCAGCATCTCTTTGGATAGTCTCACCGAAGGCGTCTGGAGAGAATCAGTGAAAGAGGTTTCAGAAGGAAGGCAGACAGGAGCATTCCCATTAAAGCTGCTCTCCTGAGAAGAGGAGTTTGGCACATCCACAGTGCTCGGTGACTGGCTGGCTACGGCGGGCACCGCTAGGTCAGAGCTCTGAGATGGATGGACGGGTGGAAAAGGTGGGGTGGAGCAGGAGGAGGAGGTAGAAGAGAGGAAAGGAGGTATGGAGACTTGGTTGTGAGGCACAAAGTCCTGGGAGTAGGACCTAAACACAGATTTGTACTACACGATGCAGAGACGTACAACACAAAGACAAGATGGAGAAAGAGACAGACAAAAGAAAAAGTAATTAGCTCGGCAGTAGCGTAGCAGTGACAGCACAAGGCATTTCTAACACAGGCACCTCTCCGTCGAGGGCCAACCCGAACAGGAGCAGCACGACTTTGTCATCCACACCTTAGAGCAGGAATTGCTATCTGGGACACGTCAGCCAGTTGGTTTTTTTCCACGGAGAGGTACGTTCTTGCACAAACAGCAGCTTGGCTGCTCATCTCACACAGGGAAAGTGGGCAGCAGGGTGCTTAGCTGGAGGTCCCCCCTGGGTATCTCAGTACTGCTCGTGACAGTCACCCTGAAAACCACTCAAGTGGCTGAAAGGATGCAAAGGCATGCAGAACCACGACTGGGAGCATGCTGGAAATAACTAGATAGAGAAATGTACTCTTGAGTGCTTATTGCTTTTCTGGGATTTTTCCACAGGATCCAAATTTAAGATGCCGTTTGCTCCAGCCCTGTAATTTAACAGCTACTGTGTCAAGTCTGTTCCAGAACACACAGCTCCCAGGGAGGAGTGGCTGGATACTGTCTTCAAAGTTCCACTGAAGGATAGAGGAGATTACACTGCTACTCCTTCCCGTTCGAGAAACATAGGGAGCAAAAATGATAATTGCCCTCAGGAGTGATGAATTCCTTATCAAACCAACCCTTTAATGCAGTGCCTTGAAGAGTCAGCTGAAGAAACGAAAAGAGATCATCTGCGTAAAGCTTTATTTCACTCTCTCTCCTAATCATCAGATTACTGTTCAGATAATATTAAACAGGGTGCAGTGGGACTATACTGTGCCAAGAAAAACAAGAGCAATGCTCTGTCTTTTAACATCTGGTGCTAGTAAGGTTTGCCATCAGGGTAAGTCCAAAACAAAGCAGATACTCGTCAAAAAAAAAAAAAAAAAAGAAAAGAACAAGACAATAATGCAAAATCTGCTGGGGAGGAGTTTATTTTAAAACCTGTAGAGCTCAACCACTAGTGAGATCTGTGTCACAGCCAAGTGGACCAAAGGAAAATCACATCATCCCAAAAAAACCCCCACACCGCAGTGAAGCTGTGGCGGTTGCTCTGCTGCAGGACGGTGCATTACAGAGCTCTCAGGAGCCACAGACACAACTTGCTCAAACCAGGCTGAAAAGTGACACCGCTGTGAGGTAAAAAAGGAGAAGGGGAAACAAAGACACGATTTGGAGAATGCAGGCTACATTTTCCCAGGAGAGTGGAGCAGGTGATAAAAACCAAAGCTTAGTCTGTTACCTGAGCACCATCCAGTTCAGCAGAGGGGTTTTTGTTTCTACCAAGGAAAGACAGGAGCTTAAAAATCTAAACTGAGAATGGCCTTGGGCCAGAAGCCTGGGCAAAAAAAGCTACAAAGGAAAGGAAATATAAAGGTCAATGGCTAGACTTTACCTTCCACCACCTTAATCCTCCCGTGGCTGCCCTCCGCCTTGCGTGGAGTCCGGCAGGGCTCTGGGTGTATTCTCAGGGCCCAAACCAAATTGCAGGCCATAATACAGAGGAGCAGAGGGAGATGCTTTGGAAAGAGAGCTTAAAAGACTACTGAAAAATAATTAAAATGCAAATCCCTACCACATGCCTGTGGCTAAAAGGAGACTGGCTCTAGGACAGGCTCCTCTCTCTTCCTGCCCGTTTCTTTCCGGATGAGCAGCCCTGGCTCCAGGGACAGTGTCAGCTTTTGGTGCTGCCTCAGTAACAATGACAAGTCTAATCTCTGTATTTACTTTCTGCCTGGATAAATGCTCTACATTTATTCATTTTCACTTGCATGGACAAAACACTAAATCCCTCGTAAGACGCCAGGCTCATGACATCATCTTGGCTCAGCAAATTCATTCTGCCTGCCCCGTCTCCCCAGTATTTCGTGCTCTCACTGGTGCTAATATGCCGACCATCACCCCAAGTCCCAGGCTAGACCCCTCAAAAAAAAGAACAGGAGCAAAGCAGATGGGGAACGTGTACTCCCACCAACCACTGCTCAAGAAGGCACTCAACAAACTGCTGTGCCGAGAACGAGATCCCCTGCTCCAGTCGAGGAAAGGATTTGCTCAAGCAGAACCTATGTGCCAACTCCCCTCGAGCTGGGCTTCCTGCAGCCACACGAGGCAGGCGGCATGTGCTCGGCTGCGCTTTGTAGCCGATGGGACACTCGCCACCGAGGAGCCCGAGGGGTTTTTGTCTCTGACCTGCCGAACACAGAGGAAGAGCCAGGCTTTTGCAAAGCGGCAGCGGAGCTCACGCAGGGCAGGAGTGAAAGGAAATGAGTGTCCTCCATCAAGTGACTCTGGGCCAGGCAGCACCCTGCGATGCTCTCACGCTGCGTGACGGGGCTGGCAGGGTTAGCTCAGGCCAAACGCCGGCCGGGAGGCTCGGCAGCCTGCGGGCTGAGCTGGAGCTCGGGGAGATGAATTACTGCTGCTGGGGCAGGAGAATTTGAAACTATGCAAGGCAGAAGCTGTGCAGAGGCATTAATCCCAATTCAAAGTCAATTTAGAACTAAATATAACAAAACACTGCATAAATTTTAAAAGTTTGAGTGCGGATACGTTACTCCTGACAATCACTATACATTAAATCTCTCCTCTGCCTCATCAATACCCCTTTTGAAACAGTATCTTGGCATGAGATGTGTTGAAAACGCCAGTTTAAGGCGCAGGTACCCGGGAAAATGCATTAATCTTCATTATGGGACCCGCGAACAAGCGTTTAACGAGGCAGACATGCTCTCAGCATGCTGTTAACAAAGGGAACAGCGCGGAGAAGCCTTTGGTGCACTGGCATTAATTAACCAGGCTGCTCTCGACTTCCAATCTTCTTGTAAAGTTGCATCTTGTGGAAAGCGAGCCAGGGAGCCCCCTCCTTCCTCTGGAGCCTGGAAGCAGCTCTGGAATTCCAGCTATGCAGCCCTGCTGGGACAAGAGCCAAGAACCAAGCATACTTTTAAAGGGGAAAAAAACCACCCTGCAGTGGAGATGATGTCCATATGGCACCCAGTCCTGCTGCTCCCCATTCGACCCAGCCCAGCCAGCAGCTGCAGCAGGCATTGTGGCAATGGCTTCCACGGAGTCTGGGTGTTGTATGCTTCTTGGAAGCCCTGTCATGCTTTAAAACACATAATTTTAGGGGGAGGGGACAGTCCATTCAGCAGAACTGTCATAAGCAAATTAGGCATCCTCTAGTCCTCCCCCCAAGAAATCACAGGCAACAGTTTATCTTGGAAACAAATCAGTGCTAGTTTTAATCTGCTTCTTAGAGGTTTCTTGCAGGGTCAGCAAGGCCTTGGTTATGGCTGGACTAACACAATCTCTTACTCCATGGCTTTGCTTTAATAGAAGTACTTCAAAACAACCTCTGGGAAAGCTAGAAAGCAGGATTGAGCAACCAGGTCCTCCAAGAGCGGATGCTTTCCTCTATTCCAACTCTGGCCGTGTTGCCAGGCTCCCACCACGGGACCAGGGTCTCCCAGCACGAGTGATCCTGACCTACAATAGCAAATGGCCAGCACAGAGAGAAGAGAGATCCCTCTCGTTTCACCAGTCAAATGGGTTTTTAAAAAACCCAACTCTATCCGCCACTTGGGAAGTACTGCCATAAGAAGTGCTTTGAGCTCGGAGCAATCTCGTCTCCTGGGAACAGCAGGAAGCTAACATGCCTGGACCTGAATGTTTACCACACACCGAGACACACAGAGGTCTTCCAGAGATGGCATCTTTCAACATTTCCAATTTGCTGCCTTTGATTTTTTGCAACGGTCAATATTTTAGAACAGCTTTCCATCATTAGCGGCAGCGTTACAGGATGTCCCAAAGGTCAATGACATTACAACTGTTTATTTGGATTAGATGGCAGGAGATAAGCACTCTAATAGGAAACTTATTTCAAGAGCGATGCTCCTCTGCATTCACTGGGCATGGCTGACCACAAGCAACAGGGAGACACAGTGTTTATATGCAGGGAGTCACTGGCTGTAAGTAACAGCAGTCTCCATCCTAGATTCCAAATTGAATTCAATGATATGGCTGTCAGAGCATCTGCAGCCTCAGCAGACACAGTCTTTACCTTTGAAACATGGCCCTCTCAATTACTCTGTGGACTTCTTCTGCCAAATTAATCTGGGATCCTGCCAGACACTCCCAGATCAGATAGAGCCATCAGACTTCCAAAGCATGAAGCTATCAGAGGAAAGGATCAATCTTCTAGATCTCCTCTGCCAATGCTATTAAGATAGCGACGTGGGAAACCTGCCAGGACTGGATGCCCAAATTCTAACAGTAGAGAACTATGTTCACAAAACACTGGGTGTTGCTCAAAACGGCTACACCTCAAGAATGTAATTGCATAGACAACTATTGGAAAAGACTTCCTATCTCATGACACAATGCTGGGCTTCCAGGTACTTTTGCTAATGAGGAAGGAAATGCTCCTACAATGAATGGCTGGAAACACAGGCTGCCAACAGAATGGCTTCAAGCACCGCCACAGGAAAGGCAGCAACTCCTCACGCTCAAATGTTTCTCAGCAAAGCCTGTGACCTGGCTGCAGAGCTGACCTCCCTGGTTTCAAGCGATGGTTAGCCCAGCAGATGGGTGGACAGGGCTGGCTGCTCCCTTGGGAGAGGGTCTCCCAGATTCTGCACAAGAAAACACAAAACCCAGACTTCTTAAGCGAGAGGGATTCTCGTACATCTTTGTAACAGAACAAATCAGGGGGCAGGGGGAGAAGACATTTGTAAGGTTTATTAACCGTGCTTTCGTGCATCTCTCTTTTGAAACTATCAGGGGAATTCAATCTGATCACAGCTACAGTGTTAACTCCTGTTGAGCTTGCAGACAATACCTCCATATCTAGCAAGCAGATCTCTAAAAGGCAGAGCCTGGAGGCAAAGAGAATGCTCCTAAGAAGTCAGTCACACAAACCGATGAAGTCAAAAGAGGACTGTTTAGAGAGACCTGCACAGATACAGGTAGTGCTCCAACTGCAAGGAAAATGTATAAACCACCAGAGGAAGTGGTTCTCAGAAGCAGGATTCAGTGATGCCAGCACGCAACAGCACTATTAATACCACTGTCCAGGCCTGTTGCAGGCAGTGGAAACGAACACAAATGCAGAATGAATGCATGCTAAACAGGAAAGGCAAAACAATACCTAAGACCTCAGCAGCTGGCTAAATGGATGCAAATCTTCACACACACACACACACACCCACACACCCCCCTTCCTTCTCCTGCAAACTAAGGAGCCAAACCCTGCTTAGGACAGAAACGAAGTCCCACATTATCAGCTCCCAGTCTCGGTTTGATCCTGGTTCCCACCATGGGATCACCATATGAATCAGAGCAGCTCAGTCTACGCCGAGGGCCAGAGCTGCGGAGCGCGCTGCAGACTGGAAAGTGAGCTACGCGGAGGGGAGAACATGGGAAGCACATGTCTGCACAGCGCGCCTTTAAACACTTATCTGACCCTCCTTTTCCTGAACAGACATTAGCACACACACGCAC
Source organism: Actenoides hombroni (assembly GCA_024336885.1). Classification (NCBI taxonomy): domain Eukaryota; kingdom Metazoa; phylum Chordata; class Aves; order Coraciiformes; family Alcedinidae; genus Actenoides; species Actenoides hombroni. Next base: position 5,968,882 of record WUAM01000001.1, read on the forward strand.
AAGAAAGGAAAACAGTTGCTGTGAATTTTCTGCGAGCTTGTTCAATTTGCTCAAGAACGGCAGGAACAGGCGAGAGCAGACGCACCGAACTGGAGCGCTCAGAAGGAAATCACTTGCGCCTTCTGCTGGAATCCAACAGCCAATTTGGTGTCTGGAAAATTACTGGAAATGTTTCTTAATTAAAAAGAAAACATAAGACGAAACAGCATGTTGAAAAAGGCAAGTTATTTCTCCATAGTGGAGGACGCAGCCAAATTTCCACTAAAGGCACGTACATGCCTCCGAGTAACAACCGTGTTCCTTGTTTCACTGAGGAAAAGCTTCCTGGCTGTAACTGAATGCAAGACTTTCTGCAGTCTTTGGTGGAAAATATGAGGATGGACAGGAGGAGAGCTTGTCACCGGGCTGATTTCCTCTATCAGTGCAGAGTCCCCCAGCTGTCAGAAAGTAAGATTTCAAGACTTGCTTCCTGCCGTTCGGATACCAGTCAAACAACACAAGGAGTTAATAAAGCGAAGGGCAGTACCTCTCTGTCCTCACAAGAAGAAGGGTGGAAGGGGAGCAGCTTGAGAAAAACTACTGCCAGTCACCGAGGAGGATGCTTTCTTTGCATCTCTCCTTCCCCGCTGTTTAGCAACAGAAAAGGCTTTCAAGACATGGGAATCCCTAAAATGATTCCTGACAGTACAACCCAGTCGTCCCACCGATGTGGGATTTAACAGCTTAATGGTGCATGGGATGAAGACCATGATGCTGCAGTTCCTTTACCAGCCCACACTACAAACACGACCCTTTGCTGGCACGGAGGCCAGACGCGAATCAGACTCGGTGAAAAACAAGCCCAACTTGCCAAACCCATGAGGTTTGATCCAGTTGCTCAAGATCTATCCAGTAAAAGCTATTACCTCTGACACAATTTCCTGCAAAGAAGGGAAAAACGCGATTAGTGGTTTGCCGGAGCAGCGGTGGCTTCTGGACGGCAGCAGCGCCTGCAGCGCCGATCGGGAGGAAAAGAGTCAGGATTCTAGAAAAGAAATTCATACCCTCAAAATTCTGAAAGATGCTCTGAACAACTTCACCTCTTTTTGCTTCAAAATGCTGTCTGAAAACAGCGGTCAGTTGTAAGGCGCTAGCCCTTCACCTGGAGCGCAGAGCTAAGGGGCTAACGTGCTGGTGTAGGCTCAGCTTCCCTGCTGCTGCACGTGAACAGATGGGTACAGGGCCAGGTCTTCCCTCTGGGACTGACTCCTGCTGTTCACCCCAGGCCAGGCTCCAGGGAAGGAAGAAAGCACAGGGTACTTTCTGAAAATTGGCTATGCTTGGCAAACCCGCCATGCACGGTGGGTCAATGGAGAGCCATTTCCTATCAGCTCTGCCTTCCTGGCATCGATCTGTGGAGGTTTTTGCTTCCTGTAGGGAATGGATAACGATTAATGTAGGGGATGTATCATTTTAAGAGATTTGATAATCACCACTGATGTCTGGGTGCACAAGAGGCCAACTCCTCCGTTGGCTGGTCTGTGAAGGGTGTGCTCTCCCTCGCATTAACTCCCTGGTGAAAAGCTAATGCTGATTTTTTTTTTTAACAGGTTTATTGTTCACCACCAGTGCTCACTTGAGTGGCCTTTCTCTGTTGAGACTGGAAAAATGGAAGACATGAGAATAAAAGGAGCAGAGCAACATGCTTAAAGTGTTACTGGTGCAGCTCATGGCATCCCTCGCGTGAAGCCACACGGTCATTCCAGTCAAGGCTCAGGAGCAGATTGCAAGAGGGGCTCTGGTCGTTCTGAGCGCTGCAGTGCAGGGTGTCACCCTGGGAACGATCCAAACCTTGACAGCTGTTTCACATCTCTGTCTTATTAGGGACAGGGAAAATGGGATAAACCATGGTTATGGTATTACATGGGTCAGCTATGATCATGTAAGGACATCGGTATTTTGCGGCTTGGAGACAAAGAGACACTGTCATAGTGAAAAATCTCATTTTTTTTTGCCTGTGAAAAAATAGACCAGCTAGAGTCATGAGCAACTATGAGATTATCATAATTTAAAGGCTTTGATGGAAAAATCACCATTTTTAATTCAGTTGATTTCCTTTGTGCATTTGACAGTGCACTGCCGAATTGTTCTCGTTGCTCCTCATGCTCTAGCCATTCATCTTCCCCTCAACAAATCCTTGCGAAAACAAGAAAGAATTTTTTAATGAAGTTTTAACATTTCATAAAATACTATATTCACACTAATGTAGTCCAAAGCAGGATGAGATCAGGCGAAAACAATTAAGTAGGTAGTAACCATTTCATCCAACCAGGACGTTTTTTTTCATCGAAGTGTCCATATATTTTTAGAACATTATACTATCATATTTATAACCTCTCAATTAGAACAAAAATAGTGAAGTGCTTTTACCTGCTTTTAGGGGTTTGTGTTTTGCTCGCAAGGAACACTATCCAACTGGAGAGCTGTACAATTCCCAACTTTTGCATTACTTCAAGTTTTAAAACTGTTCACCACAAACTTATGCAAGCACTAACCTTTCCACAGCCTTTTCATCTGGGCAGCAAAACTGTGATGCTGCTCTCCCAACAAGTGGAAGCCAAAAGCTTTAATTCCTTGCTTGTGAAGTAGTGCTACTTGTAAAGTACTTGAATATTTTCTTCAGACCCACGATTATCATTAATATTTAGAAAATGAGTTAAGCGTTGAAAAGGGAAGATAGCAGTGGCACAGTGGGAAGATACCATTTTCAAATATTTAATATTAAACTAATTGAACGTTTCTGAATTTTCTCAAGTCTTGTCTGATAATTTCTTCTCCAGAAGAAGCCTAATTTACTAAACATCCAGGTCACTGTTAAAAACCAGCCTATTCTCAGTTGTCATCACACGGTAATCAGAGCATAACCACATAGTTTTACATGCAAACGAGCCTCATACTGATGAGCTGTTGGAATCCCATGGTTAGATCTAATGTCATTACATTAACACTTTGTTAATGCTACCATTTAATTTAAGCAGCTGATCACAGATGTAAGCAGTGCTCTAAGATTATTCTTATTTTGATTTAAATAATTTCCATCTTTCCCTGCGGTTCTCTCCTCAGACTGCTCACGAGTGCTGTGCTGCAGGAGAAAACCCTGCTCGTTTGTCAGCAAATCATACAAGCTACTGAGCTTGTTTGGGACCAGGGAGATGTGAAGGGAAGCAGACAAGCAAATGTGAGATGAAAGATCTGGTAGAGGCCATTTTCTAGGAAAAAAATAAACATCAAGGAGCTGCAGCCACTGTTCCACATGTCTGACTAAATCCGTGTATTTTGGGGCCAGCATCTCCTTATTTCTCCAAAGGCCGGATTCACACAGCAGCCTTTAATCGACTCATCCACATCGCTGACGTTATGCAACAGAACAAAAAGACTTTTCAGCTCCAACGTGCAGCCTGGGGAACATGTAGGTCAAAGAAGTGAGCCCGGGCAGCCAGGCCAGATCTCCTTTGTGAAGCCCTCGCCACAAATGCCAACACCAGTGGGTACCTAGTCGTGAAAGCCACACCTCCCCTGCGCTTCACCGAGTAAGACTGACACAGTTTGTCTCACCTGATTACTACACGAGTTCCAAAGCCCCCAGAAGAACCTTCACCCTTACCTGCAACTGAGAGTGTAAAGCACAGGCTTTGCAGGCGAGCGTTTCACCGCCACCGATACGCACACGTGTGAACGTGCAGAGAGCAACTCACCGAATGCACAGGAAAGGAGCTGTGCCGGTTGAGAAAGGAGTTAGAGACTGACATAGTGAGGCCCTGAGTGGCACCGGTGTCCTCGGGGGTGAAGGGCACTTTAGTTTGCTGGACACAGTAGGAGACAGAAGAGAAAGAAGAGGCAGCATAGGAGGCCTGCTGAAGAGGGGGAAGAAAGCAAGAGAGGAAACACAAAGAAAGAGAGCACAGAAAAGGCTATGAATAAAGGATAAGAAACGCTAACTGTAAAACAATGCATATCATGGCTTGCTAAACAAACAGCTATTCATGCAGTTCATCAGAGCCAGACACACCAATATGCCTTTCCTGAGCTCAAGAGGCATGAAAAAAAAAAAAATCACAGTTCAAATCCTCTTTGTTTCACAAATCCCTTAAAAATCAACTCCCTCCCCAGCCCTCCCAGTTCACCCATGGACAGCTGCTGCAGGGAGAGCCAAGCTGTTCCCCGCTGCCCCTTTTTTTCCCCCCATGGCATTGGGGGGCAGATGCCCAAAGGAGGAACTGGCTCTTGCTTCTGGCTGCTAAGCAGCCAATTCTAGCAGATTGCTATTTTTTGTGGCAACCTGTAGGCTGGGAACTTGGTCTCTCCAGTGTGAGCTCTGGGCCCTCACTGGTACTGCTGAGATATCAGATACCAGTGATGTCCAGCCTTTCTCAATCCAATTCAGAATTATGTATCATTTGCACAAGAGGGAGATATTACACTGTAAGTAACAAACACTATTAAGGAATTTCTCCTGAATTCCACTCTGGTAGGAGGCTGAGGGAGGCTAAGGTCTAGCTGGGCTTTCTCAGCTCTGACTTGTTGAACGTAATGTACAATGTTTCATAAATAAAGTCTGAAGCTCACAAGGAAGGACTTCCTAATTATTATTTTACAGAGAAGTCCATCCAGCTAAACCTGCCTACTGCTAAAGCAGCTGATGCCCGTGTGATTTGCTATTTCAGAAGCTCTCACGGCAGCAGGAGCAGAGGAACAAGAGTCTGGTGGATTTTACAGTAACTGGTGAATGAGGCATCGTCTGCTTGCACCACTTTCCCAACAGAGAGATGAAGGTAAGGGTGGGAGGCTGCACTTCAAGAAACCTTTGCTTCAGGGGACTGCTAGCAACACCTTGATGGTATCAGCTCTACAAGAATGCCCAGCAGGCAAACCAGTGACATCTCGGCTGCCCGGATAACGATTAAAGGGCAGCAATGAAATGCTTCACTTCAGCTGACAAGTTCAGAAATGAAGCAGAATTTCCTTTCTGCACAATCAGTAATCTGTGCTTTACCCACCCTCTCTCAAGACTGTGTAGACCACGTCACCACTGGAAACTATCCCTAAGGTGTAGCCACCTTTATGAGGAGGAGGCAGAGGCTACAAGGTACAAGTGACAGTGCAAGGATCACACTGACAAGGGGACCACAGACTCTAAAGAACTGCCTGACCCTTCAGAGAGGAGTCCTCTAGACTCTCTGGTGTTCCTACAAAGGACACGGCGTTTCAGCTCTCGTCCCCACAAAGCAATAATGCACAATGCTCGGTTTAGCTTAGCTGGAAATGTTACTTTATCTTTTTATGACTCCCACCTGCATCACGGGAATGTAGTTATGCAAATCCCAAAATTAGAGTTCTTGGCTGCTTTTCTCGTTTGATTAAGAAGTAACAGCTTGGGACAGTCAAACTTTAGCATAGATAACATGCAGCAATATTGCAACAGTCGCCCTCATGACGCTAAGACCGTGGGCTCTGTTCCCACATTTCCACCTGCTTTGGTAAAGTCGTGGCCAACTTAAGTTAACTACTTCAGTACAAAATAGACATTTTTTTTTTTCCCTTAAACAGATAATTAATATAAACAAACCCCCTAAGGCTGGAGTTAAAAAAAAAAAAAAGAGAAAAGAAAGGAAGAGCCTTAAAGGACAAAATGCCAGCTCCACTGGAAGCAAAATTGCTGCTGCCACCACTGAGGCCAGGATTCCATCCCCCGCGTGGAAAATGGCACTGGCTGTACTGGTGAACCCACCACCCACCACACATGCATTTGTGGACGTGCCTTTTTGTGCCAGCAGAACACTGAAAAACAGGTAAAATCCTGAATCACAGCAGGGGACGAATGCAGAGCAAACATGCACGAGTTAACTAATGGCTGTACCAGAGTTCTGCGGCTCTAGCAAAGAGTGAGCCATAAAAGCAGTTATTATGTTTAAAATGGTTGTTATTAGTGGCATCCTTGACAACAGTTTCAAAACAGCATTGGGAGCAACAGAGCAGCAATCTCTAGAAAATTGCGTTGCCCAGCGTGTCAAAATCTTCAAAGCAGTTGTCGTTACACAAGGCTGGAGTCTGGCACGGGTTCAGCCACACCATGTGGAACAGCAACATTTTGTTTTTAGGGCATTTTAGGATTTTCAGAGTTTGTGGGGAACAGTCTGAACGTGGGGCTGGAAAGGAGCTGAAAGGAGCTGATGCAAAAATGCCTAAAAACACGTTAACGAGATGACAAGGAGCATGATGCGGTAACACCAATGAGAGATCCTCCCACCACCGCAGCCTGACAGAAACAGGAGTAGCAAGAACAGAGCTGTTCCTGTGAGGCTGGTGTGCCCAGGCAGGGAGGGCACTGCAGATGTCACTCACCAGCTGCCGCTGCTTCGGTGGGAGAGCAGGAGGAGGTGCCAGATCTTGAGAGGGGTCTAAGCTGGTAAAGGAGTCATTGAACCCATAGACTTCCATGAGGTGCTTGTTCTTCTGCTGGTAAATGTGCTCGTTCTGAGGGGTCTGGTAGAACATGGACGGCTGTGGCTCTGAGTAATCTTCCACAAACTGCATATAGGCCATCACTGCAATGCAAAGAAAGGTCACACTCACAGCTCCTGCTCTGCGTGCTGCGGCTGCACCCAGCGGTCTCCAAATAACACCCGAGCAAGGCCGTGCTGCTGCCAGCAGGGCCAGGGAGCAGCAAGACACCCGTGATGTCTTCAACGTTCAGCTGCTGTCCACCTCGCAGGAAAGGATCTGATGGTCCCGTCCTGGGAGGCAGTGCACAACAAACGTAATCACAGGCCACGGCCACATCTGACAACAGTTTAAGGAGCCGGTGAGGCCTCCAAACAGCTACCTGAGAAGTCTGATTCACTGGCGCGGAGCGCAGATCCCTTCCCCAAGTAACCCACGGTAATTTGGAGAATGTTTCTCAACAGCTAATGGCCAAAGTCACCACCAAAAAACCAAATTAAGCTCGGTCTGCTTTCTAGGAGGCACAAATCATCTTGCACAAAGATGCAAGCTCTATAATAATTCCTGTGCCTATAATAAGTCTCGTATCTGTAGTCAGCAGGATTTCTAGAACGAGAAGCATGACAGCTTTTCTTCATTCTAGCAAGCTCATAAAACTGTTGTTGGAGAACATTAACCTGCGAGGCTGGGTGTACCTCTCCCTCAGCTATTTATATGCCACTGACAATGCTGGTGCAAGATACTTACCTTCTAAAAGTGCCCCTGACCATGCCTCAGCTCAAATCCAACACCCTTTGCTCCCAACCCTTTTTAACGTGTCTTTATCATCACCAGTTCTTGAATCCAACTAATTCCAAAGCTTTCCTGAGATATGGTTCAGTGGAAATATTAAATGGGATCTGATCTCATTTAGATGACCTTTCCATCTCTATAATATCCTTCCAAAATCTATGAGAAAACCACACAGAGGTCTGTCTGTACAGCTCTGACAGAGGATTAGCTACTGCTGCAATGCTTCAGTGTTGGAGGGGGAGAATGATGCCCAGTGTCACAGAAAGACTACTACAAACTGCCAGGATTACTAAGAATCAGAAGTGTTCTTAATAAATACAAAAGAAAGAAAGAACTCTCTTCCGTATACCTGAGAACAGAAGAAAGAGATGTATTTAAGCATCATTAACAGGACTAACCAAGGCCTTTCTGTCAACACGCTGCCACGCAAAGATACTCTGTTCTCATTCCTCCCTCCCCGGAAACCAGCAGTTGTCAGTCTTTATAAGTCCAGGCATTAGGTGGCAATCAATCAGCTTCTGCTGGCACTTCAGTTGTACGGCTGAAATGAATGGATGGCTTCAGTGGAAGCTCTAAACAGGACGAGCGGAGTGCAGTATGTGCCCACGGGGAAGCTGGTTCCCACACTGGCTGGAAGGCAAAGCCCTCTGTTCACCTGGCAGTGCAGCTCCACGGGCCAGCCTACTGCAAACAGGATGCAGCCGCACGAAATGTGTCAGCAGGAAGGAGTTGCTTTGCACCTGGTTTTTTTGCACCTTTTTTTTTTTTTTTTTTTTTCAGATTTCCTCTAATATTTTTTAAACTCCATTTAGAAACGGAGCTAACCCAGCTGCCCCTTCCCACAGAACGATATCCCTCCTTCAAAAAAAAAGAGAGTAAGGAAAAGAAAGAAAGAATCCTGACCGGTAACACCTGCTGTCCCCATCCTGTGACCCGCACAGTCCTGCCACTGGACAACCTGCTCGTGCCTGCCAGCTCCGGCACAGCTCTGCCAAGGCTGCTGAAATGCTGCCCTCCGACACCCCCTGCTAATCGAGCCTTGCTCCTCTTCCTCCCCCAGCCACCCTCCTGCCTCCCCAGCACCAATTCACAGATATAAGTCCCCGCTCTCGCTGGTTCAAACCTCTCTTGCATGAAGGGAGCGTGACAGAGGTTTCAAAGTGCAAGCGCACGTGTGCTGGTGTGTCTGTGCCCACTCGTCTGCTGGTGTCGGCACCCATGTTAAAGCCAAAATCCAGTTTGCTCAGGCACGTGAGTTTCAGCCTAAGGGTGAAAAGAAGCACGTTCTGGCAATATTCTCCTACTTGAAATCACGGTGAAGAAGTCTCTGCGTTGAAAATACAGAACAGCTAAAATACTGTTTTAAACCACCAGCAATTCAGTTGACTCAGGTACTCCTGTTAATACCCCTGCCCTGAAAAATGCCTTGGTATCGCAGGACAACTTCAGAGGATATGATCTACAGAAGGCTTACAAAAGATATGTTCTCTAGCAGCAAAAGTGAACCAATGATCAAGACTCCTTGGAGAAGTGCAGAGGACAAGAGCTTGAGGGAAAAGATCACATTTTGAGAGCTCATCAACCGAGCAGGACAAAAGCCAAGTCAGGCTTGGCAGACCTGGTACGATGCAGCAGACACTGCTAAATTCAGAGCAACTCTTTAATGCGGAGTTATCTGCAAAAGCAGTGCTTCACTGAACAGTCAGATCCAAAGACAACACCGAGGCTGGGCAGCTGTGAGTGGCTGGGTTCAGGCACCTGTATGACACTCTTAAGTGCTGGTGAAAGGGGTATCGCGTTAGACGCTCGCGATTAATAGTAAAGTAAAATTAAATTACTGTAACTCAAGGTAGTGAGGCTGGGTGCTGTTGAGAGCCTTAACTCAATCTGCAAGGGAATAATGAAGAGCTCTTTTATCTCAGCTCTTTATGAGGCTAATGCATCCCATTGTCACGGCAGCTCCCCTGCCTCGCTTGTTAGAACTAGTCCAGGGCAGGTGAGCATGTCTCTGCCTTTACTTTGTCATCTTCTCTGCTTTTAGGTGAAGTGAAAAACAGTTGGGATGGTGAAATACAAACCTGGCTCAGGAGTAGAGACTGCAGAGTGCAAATTAAAATGGGCATCGTTAAAAAGCTGCCAATCTTGACCAGGAGAGCAAGGGAGCAGGACCGCTCCTGAGATCGCTGTTTGCAAAGGGTCTTCTCTCTCTCTCCCCTCCCTCCATCTCTTCCCCTCTCTGCTGCGGTTTTTATCAAGGCAGAAATTTAAAAAGCAGATGGGAAATTACATCACCAGCTCAGATCAGGCTGCACACCCTGCAGCGACTCTGTGCAGAGGGAGGGATGGGGGCTGCAACCTCCATGGTGAGCAGCTGGGGTGGAGTGACACAGTCTCAAGTCAGCACCCCAGGAGAGAAGGGAGGCGTGAGAGAGAAACCTCTCCCTCCACATGCCCAGCTTATGTCAGTTCTGAACCCAGGCAGAAAATATTTGAAATAAAAAAACCCCAAAACATAAAATCTCAGACTGAGGCTAGGAACACCTTCCCAGCAATCTGCCCGCAGCACCTCGGCTGTCAGTTCTGAAGGAGCTAAAGCTGCTCAGGGATTTCTAGCACACACCAGTTCTGCTCCCACCATGGCAGAAGTCACAGGTATTGCTCAGAGAGCCCCAGAGGTGCCCGAGCCAGCTCGCTGTACAGCTGGGGAGAGCAGTGCCAGCTCTGGAAGCAGCACTCGACTGCCGGAGAGGAGAGAAAGCGACGAGCTGCCTCTTGTCAGGAAAACACCCTCGGAGCAGTGGCTGCTGGAGGCTGCAAGGAATTGCTGGAAGATGATCAGCACTAAGGCACATCTGCAATAGAGGTGAGGCACAGCAGTGTCCCACGTGCACGACTCGCTGGAGGTCTGGCCCGACTCCTGGCACCGCGTCAGCAGCCTGCGTTACGACCTGCCCCGCACGAGCACAACAGATTCGTGTGCACGGGCAAGAGCCAGAATAATGGAAATTCTTAAGCTATCCCGCGCATCAACTCACTGGAGAAGTCAAGGTCAAACGAGCCAGGCTTTGCTGTCACCTCTGGGAGGAGAGCTGTTTTTCAAAGAGCTCGCATTATCCGCCGGCTAAGCCCGGTCTGCCCTCAGCGTGGTTCCTGCAGTTAAACACCAGCTGCTTCCAGGGCACCAGGCTGCGTTTTGTTCCTCCTGACAGGGAGGGGAACATGAATAAGGGCCTCACCACTAGTTTCCAAGCTGTTTGGGGGGAGGATGTCATTACTTCTGACCCTGGGCTCTCCATGGCAGAAGCTGCCCCATGTCTGCGTCTCGTACAGCAGGAGCACGATGCTGCTGCTCGAGCAGAAGTCTGGGGTAATTTGCCCTTAGCAGAGTAACATGTACTCTCACTGCACAATAAATTAACAATAATTCGTGCCAGACTAAAAGCCATATCACTGCTCTGTTTAAATTATACAGAAGTCAACTCTTGGAGGTCCCTCTGAGCACAGCTCACAGCAACACATGTGGTTGACTCAAGCAGGGTTTGCTGTGTATTACCAATAAAAAGACCATCAAAGTCTCTGCAGCAACGCTTCCTGCCAACTACCAAAAGATGACCCACAACAAAGGGGCTACAACGAAGTCCCAGCTCTGTGAGCTCTACATCTTTTAAATAAATTCGTGCATCTCCTTTGGATCCCAGGAGTTTCTGGGGCTGTGGATGCCCCACCTATGTGATTACACAAGAATATCTGCATGCAGCAGCCTCCAGGCAAAAAAAACAACTCTAAATCCTCGGTGCTACCATACAGCCTGAGTAATGTCTTACTGCCCTTTTAATGTTGAAAAGAAAAGTAAAACTAACAACCACAGATCTGTGGTGTGATACACTGTGGAGTAAAGACAATCTAAAAAAAGTTCTCAGTGTCACATGAATGCAATTAAAAACTCCATGGCGGTCGGGTATCAGCCCAAGTACTACTAGAAGCTTTGCAGCAAGGATGCTTTATCAAACCATCAGAGCTGACAACACCTCAGGTACCAGCTCCAGCTCCTACCTTTCCTGACAAATGCAAGCTGATCAATACTTCGAGAGCTTCTGATAGCGCCAGATGACAGATGACAATTAACTCCATTCTAACATCAAAGAAAATTCACATACAAGGCCTTCGTATTGAGGTTAATTGTTTTTAAGCAACTGCTTGACAGCTCGTACGATAACAGAGAACAAAGACATGGGGCTGGAAGAGAAAAGCAAACAGCTCGGGTCACTCTTTCAACTGTGAAATCACCTCTTACCCAAGATTCACCCGGTGTCTCCCCCTAAAGCTTCCTACGTGTCCAGAGGTGCATTTCCCTGCATCCATCCCAGTCTGAGTGGTGTAAAGCCACCTGGGCCCAGCCCTCAGTACCAATATGCAGAGCCCACAAGGACCTGATCCTGCAGGACAGTCTCTGTATCACAGCCCCTCGCAGCTGGTACCGCAGGCGAGTTATTTTGAACAGCTTGAGCCATTACAAACATCCTGGGCTATGCACAGTACCAACATTTGTTTGCTTTTTGTTGCCTACAAACAAACATCTGAGCTCCTTTTTAGCTGCTTTCAGAATCTTTTAACTGCTTGCTTACCAGAGAGGGACAAGGGTGACTTCCTGGGGACACAACTACAAGATGACCCTCACTTTCAGGTGGGTCAGCCCCCAAAGGGTTCCATGTGTGGACTGGTCACTCAGGCATAAGGGAATGCTTTTAGCCAATGCACTTTTTAATAAGCAGTGGCTGGCACAGGACACTGCCAGAAGGAAGGACAGAATACTGGCCTTGCTGCACAACACGCCCGTTTCACTTCTACCTTATTCTCAGTGAAAAGACTATAAACTGCAAAAATGAGTCTGGCAGCCAGCTCAGCACTTTCCAATCAGCTCCTGACTCGGGCTGCCAGCCACAGAAGGGAACGCCGGTGACCCAGCTCTTGTACACGTTACCTCCTCACGCGACGCGCAGCCAGGGACTGTTAAACTAACACCCGCTGCATCTCCCCAAGTTGTGCCCGGCCTTCCTTGGCAGAGCAGCATGGCTGCTTTCTTGGCAAGAGGTTTCCCATGTTTTCAGCCACGAACTCGAAGGCAATCAGAAGGAGGCCGTGAGGCTGAGCCGCAGCCGGTGCTGGCGTGCCAGGAGTCTGGCTGGGGACGGCCAGCCTCCGCATTTCGAGGCTGCTCCTTTTAATGATGTGGGAAATTCTTAGGCATCCAAAGGAAATGAGATCCCGTAGCAAAGCAGCAGCACTGGGCGCTAGGTTAATAGTGTTGTCTTGCACAGTTAGGAGGGTGACTATGTTCCAATTGCCAACTAACTGCGCTGGCACGGCTCGGTTTTGGAGAGAAAAGCAGCCCTTTCTCCCAGCTCTGGGAGAGTACTCAATTCTTTTCTGCAGTGGGAAAACATTCATAAAATGGGGGCAGGGGGAAGGAATGGACATTAAAAGGGAGGATAAACCAGGAAGATGTGCAAGGCAGAGTGCCTCAGAGATTCACACTTGGGTAAACAGAGAAGTAAATAGTCTCACTATAGTAATGAAGATGCTGCATGATGCCAGCTCTCCTGGGCTGGATCATTCCTGGCTTCAAAAGTCACTCCCTGTCTGCCAAAGGACTGACTTGTCCTTCTGTGCCGATGACACCAACAAACTGATATTGACACTCAGCCTGATGTAAGCAAGGGCATTACCTTGGGGGTCATCAATATTTAGTGGTCATCAGAAGCATGACAACTGCAAGGAAAGGGAAAGGTAGAAGAACTTGCTTACTGTGTTTGTTTTTCTTCTCTGGCAGAGGTGGTGGCTTCTCTGGGTCACTGTTAGAATCTGGAGCAGCAAAGTCAGCAATGAATTCAACCGGTGCTGAAGAGTTTCCTTGCTGGAAAGGTAAAACAGCAGCAAACGGCGTGAAGGGTACTGATGGGACAGAGGCTGCATTCTGCATGTCATCCTCTGAGATGTTATCGTACTGGGAAGGGTGCCTCTCATAGGACACCCTGCAGCCTGAGTTATCTGAAGTCTGAGAGGCTGCACTCCTCCTCTTCTTTTCTGGTAAAGCTGGAGGAGTCTCTGTTGGCTGCGCTGCTCCCGAGAGGCTGCAGAATTCCAGTGGAGGAGAGCTGCCCTGTGGGAGCTGGAAAGCATGTCCATGGAAAGGGGAGCCAGACTCTCCCAAAGACTCTGGCAACGGGCTGAGGATACCTGGCACCTGCTGAGGTATCTGATCAGCGTTGGAGAGGTCCTGCTGCAGGAATTCATAGTCTGGATCATAGTGATCCGATTGATCTGGTTGAACAGAGAAGACAGGAGAATGATGCATTAGTTTCTCTCTTTTACTGTTTAGCCCTTCTCAATTCTGCCCTTCCCATTCCATCAGTTAATTAATCAGTTCATTTAATCAGAGTGGTACTTCCTTGCAGCAGGGACCATCTTGCTACACCTCCTGTAACATCCAGCCTTAGCAAAACTCTTACCATTATTTATTTACACTAGCAAGCAAATAAAAATCAAAATCAATAGGTAGATCATTGCAGAGGTTATTCATGTTTCATGTTTAGATGTTTGTTTTCTTTCCTAACACCTAGAAACAGCATCACTGTGGTCGACCAGGACTGTCATTTCTGCAGGCAAGGCTGAAATCAACAAAACATTCCACTTGAGAGCTGAACTGAGTTTGAACACGATCATCTCTAGCTGGGGAAACACATTCCCCTGGGCTTTTTCCTATCCGACAGAATATAATTCTGCACAGAGCCACCTGCAGCGACTACAAGATGACAGTTGCAAGCATGCTCCATTTACTTCTGCATCACAGCTATGACAGCTCCCAAATGAGAGTGAAGGGGGCTCCTCCAGTGGCCCTGGACACCCCCCCCCCCACTTACCTAACGTTTCACAGCTTGTGTTGCGGGAGCACTGACCGCTGTCGCGGTCCAGAGAAGAGAGTTGCTCGTCAGACTTGCTGAGTTTGCCGATGCTGCTGCATGGTGAGAGGCGAGGAGATTCTCCCCCGTAGGAGTGGCTTCCACCTGACAACCTTCTCTGGGCATAGCAGTCGACATCAAAATCCTTAAGCAAAAAAAAAATAAAATAAAATTTAAATCAAATCAGGGTCACTGTTGACAGCTCGCCAGCAAGCAAGGTGCAGCTCGAGAAGCAAACACCTCACAGCTGCGTTAGGAAAGCCAGGAGGGCAGAGGCTCAGTGCTGCTAACCCTTTCTAGTTAGACAAGCTCATCAGGACCACAGAAAATCTCTGATCTGGGAAAAAGCCTGTGCTAGGGAGCTCTGTGTGTTCCCGATTCCAGGCACAGTGTGCTGTGACCCACACTTGACTTTAGAGATGCTGAGAAGATGACCGAGTTCCTCACAGCTACACACGTCTGACGACTGCTTGTCAAGACACTGACAGTAGGTAACCAGACTGCAAATTTTCTCATTAAGTAACTGGGGCTTTAGCAAATACTTGCTTAGCTTAGGTGCGTGCAAAGGGAAAATAATCTCGAGTGAGATACAACATTCTGCGCCTAGGGCTACATTTCTATTTTGGAAATTACCTCAAACTTACCAACCTATGAGTGAACCCCTCAATTACTCCCACTCCTGCGAAACAACCCAACTGGGATTGTACGAGTAACTCAAGGACTGCCACAGCTCTATCTGGGTCAGCCAAACGAGTGCAGAGGCTCCCTAAGCCAGAGCTGAGGCTTAGGGGATGAGGACAAGATCTGATTTTGGTGCAATTTAGTATGATTCAGGTTCTCGCTGCTGAGTTAGTAAGTTCCTGAATGTGTAAAGCTAACTCAGCTATTTACAACCTCATAAACCCCAGACTAGCACAAGTGATGGAATATGATGAACATGCAGCATCCCAAGTTTTCTGTTTTGCTACCAGAAAATTTACAAGTTTTCCCAAAGCACCAGCGATAGCCAGAACAAATGCTTAAACTACTGCTTGGGTTAAAAGATGGTTTAAATGGTGACTGGATGAAGACAGACTTCTGATCTCAATATGCCACATGCTCCCTTGGCCTGTAAATAAACCGTGGTGAGACCTCAGTAAGCTCAGCCGGCTGCTCTCATCTATTCCACGCGGCAACACAGAACGGCTCCCACTGTCCCACTCTGCTACAGCTCAAGGTAACAAACTTTGTAGCAGTTTGTTCATTAAATCCAACAACACCATAAAAAAAAAATAAATAATAAAGCTGTTCACATTATTTACTGTACTGATGTTCCCCCCCACTGTAACTCCTGCTCCGGAGCTCTCGGGGACAGGGCTGTTTGGGAGGAGCAGAGGTGCACAGGGAACTGCCTGGCTGTAGGTCACAGCATCTCTCTGAGCTTTTGCTACAGTTCACAGCACGTTTCCCTTCACTTTTGCAAAGGGGTTATGCCATTACCTGTCTGTTGATTCCAACAGGTAAACTGGACCCACTGGTGGCTCGACTCATGGGGGCCACAACTGCCACTCTGGTTGGGGAAGGTGCCGACTGCCGTTTTTTAGGGGGCAGTGCTGGTGGAGGGCTGCAAGACACAACAGGCATTGATGTTTCCATTACTCTTCCAGCAAAAAGACTTTTAAGATGCTTCACAAGCTTGTTTTCCAGAAAGCCTTTGACTTGATAGGCTCAAAGCTCACAGGTTCTTGTCCAAAGATGGCTAGGAGCTCTTCAGTAAAGCGTTTCCACTAACAAATATCAATTTAGGAATACACTCACAGGTAAGGTCCTGTTCAGTGATTTATTTTTTAAGGCTGGAAAAATGTTGGTATTTCTCAGACAAAACTAATTGTCACTTTAAATATTATTTCTAATGGAGCTAATTAGCACAGTAATTATTTCCTGATAAAAGCAGTGATAAACCAAATTAAATGTTTTGTTTGACCCAAATGTTGATTCCATTCACAGAAGTGCCTCCTCCTCAAACCTTCCAGGTTTGAAAAATATTCAAAGTTTCAAAAATATACAGGACAGGAAAAATATTTTTCTGCCTTTTTACTCTCCTGGTGAACTTCAGGGAACAAGACATTGAGTGTTGCTCTCACCACATGTACTGTGAGGGCCCATGTTTTGGCATGAATCTATTTCAGATACACATATCCGCAGTAACCAATGAGATTTGAACCACTTGTACTTGTAGGCTTTTGCTTCTAATGACACATAATTCTGGTAATCGTCAAGCCTGCAAGGTTTCCAAGAGCACACATATTCTCTTCCTGGAAAATACCAGGAAATTTTTACCTAACTTGTGAGAATGCATAAAATACATAGAAATGTGATTCTTTTTGCCAGCCACAGCCCTTGATGCTGCATTTTCAAATTAGCACGACATATTTTTCACACCCTCCACTACCACCAGTACCAGAAAAGAAAAACATCATACACCCAGACCAAAAACCTGCAAACTGGGGGTTTTCTCTCTCTTCTCAAAATAGAATGTTGAAACTTTCATGTGGTTACTCATAGAACAGGGTAAGAACAACCAAGACAAAGATTTTTTTCATGCACTACTGGCTCCTTTCACTCTTAGGCTGCTATGCTATGCAGAACAACCTGGGTGTGCAGGACAGATTGAGAACTGCCCGCTGGGGTTAAGAGGATGTTTCCTGTTGGATACAACAGCACAAGACAGTGTGAGGTGTTCACATAGTATTAAGTAAGGTTCATACAGATTTACGTGGTGCCTCTCACGCATGGATCTCGGGGCACGGCACTATCCTCACAAAAAAACAAGGAAAGGAAAACACTGCTAATGAAGGGTACTGCTCAAAGCAAGACAGAGAGAACACAAAGTCATAAACAGAGTCCAGGAGCAGGGAAAAATTACTTGGGAGGACTGGAAATTCAGAGGCATCACTAACCTTCCTCATGACCTCCCTTGTGCTCAATTTGCAAGATTGTTTTAAAAACAAGCTGGTAAAAGCCACTGGTATTCTTCAGTCAGCTGGTTGGCCAGTATTACCTGTTTTCTGCCACACGAATGCTAGGCAGAGGGGGTTTAGGAGGTGCAACTTCTTCATCCATGGAGTCAGTCAGTAGCTCACTGGATTGAGTCATGTTAGTTGTTTTGTTAAGGATCTCCATTTCTCGGTCTGTGAGGGGAAGTTCTGATGGGCTGCAAGAAGCAGAATGCAGGTTGTAGATGATACAGCACAGCTGGAATGCAGCATGCTGACAGGTTAATACCTATTTTAAATCATATGCAATATGAGAGACACCTACAGCAGAAGGCAGAATTTGCATCTGCAGGTGGAATTCCACGTATATGCAGAATACCACGTGCACGTGTCACGGCCAAAAGATGTTTCATTGCCAGATTCTGGTATCTTCCCTATCATATTCTCTTTAAGTGGTCCCACTGTAATGGATGAGGCTACACAAAGACCTCTGTGCTATGTTCTGTGAAGAATAACTGAGTTCTTTCATTCCACTATCAGTAGCCAGAAATTATCCCTTCTGTATTAGTCCTGAACACGTAAGACATCCTTGTCAGTGACCCACCTGTCAGATTTACACGCTGGTAAACTGGGTTTAACTGGGCTTGTGGGAGAGGGATGCTCCTGCTTTTCAATTGTGAGTCTGACCAGCTCCTGATGGATGGAAAGAAGAAAATGAGAATAATGGTTATTTGCTGAATGTTGCCCTCAAACATCCTAGCACAGACAGGGGTATGATGGCAGTAAACTCTTGGTTACCCAGGTCATAGATTAAGGACGGCACCGACACACAGAGCGCTGAGCAGGGTGGCACAGCCTGGTACAGAGCCCTGCAAATGATGCAGCACTGCTTCTGAGGAGCAGCCTGCACCCAGCAGTAGTTAAACCATATTTGAGTGACGTTCATAAACCCTGGCCCCGTGGGCATTCTGCACAAACCCACGTATGTGTCTTTTTGCTGTGCTTCCTCTTCCCCCTGTCATCACAAATGTGTTCCATTCCCCACAACACCTCAGATAACAGCAAACTGACTTTACATGCGTAAACGTAAGCAGATAAAGTCTTACACAGTGGAATACTGCACCTAGCCAGTAAAAAAAGAAATTAACAATTCTTTATGTTTTATAAACAAGTATGTATTTGTTGCAAAAAGCAAGTTTTCTGCAAGATGCCCAACGACAAAACAAACAGCGAACATCTTTATTAAAAGGCCTGCTTCCCCTGAAGCCATCGTTTAACATGTTAGCCATGAAAGTCTTAATCATTCAAGGAACTACTGCAGTGTATCTGTTAGAGGCAGATAAGGCTCTGGATAAAAGAGATAAGGGCATGATAATCCTGAACTACAAGTCTGCCAGCAGTCAAAAACCCAATCATTCACGCCAGAACGATGGAGAGAATATTTTAGGGATGTCTGAGGCTGACAAATAGATTTCCTGCTCACAGATACAGGAACATGCCTTCTTGCAGACAGGCTGGAGAGCTGGCAGGGCTTCCTGACAGTATTGGCTTCCCAGCATATTATGCAAAGGAAACTACATGGGATCAATTTTTATTTTTTTTTCTAAAGCAGCCTGAAGTTCAGTGTCATCATTCCTGTATCAGCTTCATGTCCACGTCTGTTGAGCTTGGAAACAACTGGCATTGCTCTCTCAATGCAGTAACTGCAACTGAAAAGTTGTTGTCGTTGTCCTGCCAAGGAAGGGAAATATTCTAGTTCTTGGACTTTTTTTATATGAGGCTCTATTTAAAGCTGAACTTCCATGGGTCATTCATCACACGCACAAGAGGAATAAAGTACTGCACTGCATGTGCAAAGAACAGTAAATGCAGTATAAGTATCCACCACAGTTGATTTTGGTTTTAATGTTCTATCTGCATTCTTGATGTGAGCTTGTGCTCAAAAATAATGTACCACACCAGAACACTCAGCTTTCCAGAAGCTGTCCTGGAAAATCCCACATGTGGGGAAGGAAGAGAGAGCAGAAACAGCACATACAGATGTCCATGCAGGCTGATGCTATGGAGATGTCCCTGCCTGGGACAGACAAGAGCCCTGGTGAGGAACAGGGTGTTTTGAGAAGTGCCCTGATGACAAAAAGCACAGCACCAAGTTGACCAGAGCCGACCAGCCTGTCCAGCACACACCTCCAAGGAGGTCCATATCCCCCAGTGGGGAAATACTCTGCAAAAAGGAGCTAGAGACCAACAGGGCTTTTGACAATCTATCAGCTCTGCTGTGGTAATGCACATTACACACTATATAGAAAAGTAAAATACTTAAGGCCCTTCAATCACAGAACTACAGTGGTAACACAGATGCTGAACTGACCTCAGGCTGCTCTGCTGAGTGTCTTTGAAAAAGGTACTTTCCTCTGTTTCATCTTCTCTTGCAGGATGAACAATCTTTAATTAAAAACTTTCTATTCCCTTTGGACTTCCAAAATTCCCCTGGAAAGTCTATAGAACATCACTAGGAAAAACACCCACAGGACCTGGGAGCCTACAACCCCCAGACAAGGCTTTACTGTAAATGGGACCATTTGGAAATTACACAGTGACACCACTTGACTCTTCTGGCTGCAGCTGGCACCACGCTCCTAGTCACTGTCAACTGTGAGTCATGACACAACAGATTGACACCTTCTCACCCTCTGGACAAAATTCCACCGCTGAAGAGGTTTCTGGAGACTCCAGTGTGCTGTACTGGAGTCAGCATGGGACCCTGCAAGGCCAGTGGGTACTCGCCAGCAAGAACAGTGACTCTGCACAATAACATGTATAGGCATTCAAATCAAAAGCCAAAAGACTCCTTCAACATCCCCCTGAAAGGGCTATGGCAGGGCAAATGTAACATCTCCTTTCTCTCAGCTTGGCAGTGCTCAAGGGCAAAGAGGAGTGCAGGAAAGAGGTAGCCGGGGATGCACATGTTCAAGAGACTGGGAGAGTTTCCAGAAACTGAGAAGCAGAA
>WUAM01000001.1:6007381-6032993 GCA_024336885.1 Actenoides hombroni
TTTTTTTAACTTTTTCTTTCTGAGCAACCATGAATGAGGCATCTTCAGCTGCAGCAACCTCATGTGGAAAGAGCTCACAGTGTTTGCAAGGGAACTGGGAGGCACAGAGGGCAACTTATCAATTCAGCCACGTCTCCTGACTGCAGTGGAAAGGATTGGGTCAGTCAACAACATTCATTTTACGGTGCATTAGGACTACAGCTCTTCCTCCTTCCAGCTTCTTATTCGGAAGCAAATCTTCCACGTTGTGATGAAGATGCACCAGAGCAAGCAGCAAGTTCAGAGCAGCTGACCAGGTTCCCTCTTAGTCCTCTTTTAGCCTGAAGTGTTTCAGAAGAGAGAAATCTCCTTGCACAGATACAAACCAGGAATCCTTTAGCTCCTGAAAACCGAATGATTTACAGAAGAGAAAAAAAAAACAAGGCAAAAAGCAAAACTGTTCAATTAATTGAACAAGGAGGGATTTAAGGGAGTAGAACTTTGCTACCCAAGTTCAGTTTTCTCCAACACACCAAGCTCTGAGACTTCTTTTCCAAAACTGTAATTTATTGATAAGCAGCAGACAGGACTTTTACTCTGCTTTATCTGAGAGAAAGCTGCTCCAGCAGACTGGTCCCATATCAACTCACAAGCAGAAATGCTGCTGTTTACCAAATCACTAGCAAACCTTTGTGAGGCATCTGGTGAGTCTCTGGTAATTTCCCATTTGAGTACTGATTTTGCACAGCCCTGCGAGCCCAAGAGAACTAATGGGATTACAACACTGGTAACATGACTCAAAACTCCCCCTGTGCCAGCAACACTAAAACAACAAGAGACTCAAGTCGCCTCCAACATCAACATGACCGCTGTGGTCCATGTTCACCCTGCCCTACACAAAAAACCCCACCGAGTTTGTTAACTAAACATTTCATTTTAAATGGAATAAAAATAATCCATCCATAAAGCACAGCCTCTGCACTCCTCCAGCAAACAGCCCTGAACACAGAAACTGGGACAGTTCCAACGAAATACGGCGAATTTCCTTGTTCACCAAACATGACTTAATATGGGGTCCGTGGGCATCCCCACTTGTCTGGTGGCTTTTTGAGGATACAGTCATGACAGTGATTCAGATATCTAAAAATAAAGCCCTGCAGGCACAAGCGTGCGTGCACACTACCTGAGTCACTCCCGGCTGGAAGGGAGCACTTGAGCCAAAGCCAATTCATTTCATTCACCACTGCCATGGCCAAGCAGAAAGCCTTGTCACTGAGCCCCGCTTAAACTCTTTCCCCCCCCTCCTCTCATTTTACTCGAGGGCATTAAGACTCTCTCCACGCTGAAAAACCTTTGCTAGGTTTGGGTTTCAGTCGGAGGGCTGTCTGCTTTGAAACTCAGACCTGAAAGATTGTAAGCCAATGTTGCTGTAGCTGTTTATGCATCTCCAAGGTGACAGAATGTCGTCACTAGCATTCTGCAGGACAGCGAGCAGAAACACAATAGTTTAGATGCTTTAGGGAAAAGCCTAATTGCTCACAACCTGCCTACAGGTTCAATAGCTGAAAAGGAAGGTTGTAAATGAGGGTCTTGACTTTGCATCTGTCTCACAGCACCAGTTTTGAACAGGAAAAACTCATCTCTCTTTCATCCTTGGAGAATAACCTCGGCTCTCATTCATTAGGTGATGGAAAAAAAAGAGAAGTTGGCTTGGATCTCCCTGACACAATTTCCAGTTGCTTTGGACATTACTAATTATAGTCATCTTTATTTTTGACCTCTGATTACAGACTCTTTGCACATTCAGGCTGACTTGCAAAGCTAACCCCTCTTTTCTAGTAGGCTTGGGAGGAACCTTGCCCAAAAGCCACCGCCCACACTCCTCTGTGCTAAGCACAAGAAGTAAGATCAAAACATGGAAAACATTTGCTTAAACATGCTTAATTTTATTTCCTTCTTTAGCAAGTATCATAGATGAAGGGCAACAGTCCAGGTGAGAGTGTGATGATGTAAGCTCCTTTCCACGCACGTTAAGAGATGAGCTCACTTCTCTGAAAGGAAGCCTCATTTCTCACTGTTCTGACTAGCACTGTGTCCTCAGGGCTCAGATGCTGAAAAGCAGATATTGGGTTTGGTAAGATTAAACATGTCTGCACAACTCCAGCACACCACGCCGGGGGCTCACATCTCGGCAAGAGCAAGAGAAATGAATTTCACTATCTCCTAGAGAGGCATCGCAATGCCAGCGTCAACCTCCCTAATATTGCTTACTGGATGAAACAAGGGATCGCAGCAGGGCTGTGCAAATCCCACAGCTGAAGTACTCAGCCCCTGCTGCCCCAAAGGGACAGCTCTCTATCTTCACACAGGCAGACGAGCATCACTGTAAAGTGATACAGCGGCACCAAAGGTGTGAAATTTCTGATGTAATCAGGTCAGAAGCCGCTTTTACGTTATTGTTGTGCTGCTCACACAAAGGGTTAAGAAGCTGCAGGCCATATCCTCAATTCCATATCCTATTCTATACCTGATAGGATCTGCAAGCAAACCAGCAGTTTTATTGCCTGCCTACAGGCAGTAGGAAATTTTAGTCTTCTATAAGCACAATTTGAAACACCAGTGCCTCCAGCGAGGGGAAACCGAGATGTTAATTGAACTGAACAGCCCAGGAGGGAAAGGAAATCTGAGCCCTCGTCTTTGTTAGCTGGAGGATTAGCACATCCCTAGACCATCATGGCAGGAAACATGAGGTAGCTTATGGAGTCTACGTGGGATGTCCATCTTTCACTCTACTGCACGTAAACATTAAAAGTTACTTTAGCAGTAAACAATTATTTGTGACAACTTTCCATTTTAACCTGTATCCTCACGCCTGACTTCAAATTTCCTGGTTACATCGCTGCTCCAGACAGCAGAAGGCATTCTGCTACAAACACCTGCAGCTCTCCCCGCTCTTCTCAGCCAATCCCTACTTTAAAACAAAAAACCAAAAATCTTAGGAAAGCTAGAGAAGAATGAAGTTCTATGGAAGCAAACCCCAGCAGAGCTGCACAAGCGTCAGCAGAAACGTGAGGGGAATCTGCAGGAATCTGTGCCATCTGAACGCAACCGAGCGTTTTGAAAAGCTGAGGATTCAGTAGCGAGGAAACACTCGCTAGAATTTCACCTGTTAATTTAATGCTGAAGAAAAAGCAGCTATTCCTCAGCTACTTCAGCATATTACGTAGCCTGATGCAGTGACAAGTTTGGAAACCCACTTACAAGGGGTAACTGAACCCGACTTCTCTGGAGCTTAATTCTTTGCTGGCATACAACATTATTTCTTGTATCACCCCTGGCTACCTGTATTTAAACAGGTACTGTCATTGTTCATGGAAATTACCAAAAGTGGGCTCTACTAAGAAGTAGTTTCTATTTTTTAATGAGCTTCCAGTTTACTGATACAGGAAGCTGGCCTGCATTTCAAGAAGGAACACCTTCAACCCTAACGTACAAGCACAGGCTGATAGCTAAAGGGAACTAAGCTGAGACTGTGTTTTACCAACAGCAAAGCTGAACCTTATCTCAGCATAACTTTACAATCCTCCTGAAGCAATTTTTCTGTCACCTAATAAACCTTGATGAATTAATGGCTACTTGAGTGAGGTTTTGACTAACAGCCCTTTCTCTTACCATCTCACATCCCATGCAGAGCACAGCATAAGGTTTCAGAAGCGAGATCTTGCCCAAGAGCCAGGGAGGCACAGGGTGCCACAGGAATGCATCCAAAGACCACGACCCACTCCATGAAAAAAGAGCCTGTTTTAAAACCCAGCGCCCAGATTCCGTGGCAGACAGACCTGCGGATTCTATAATTAAGAAATAATTTCGTACAGTATTTATATTTAATCTGGCTTTGACAAAGCAGCAAAACCACAGCTGCCAAAGCTATTTTGAGTCTCTGCCGCGTAATAGGCGACTGCGAGACGATCTGGCCATCCTGGAAGGTGAATCAATAGTAATTTCAGTTTGTGGTACATTAAGCAACACTTCAGGAGCTTGGGAGGTTCGGTTGGAAAACAGCAACTTGTCTGTAACGAGAAACTTCAGCTCCAGGAGGCCTCCGGACACGCGGCGCTGGGTCTGGCAGCCCCGAGGGGGCCGTGGGTCGGGTCAGGCCACGCTCCATCACGGCTGGAGAGCACGGCCTCTCCGGGCAGGCCAAGCCTGCTGCTTTGTCAAAGCTTCAGTGTGATTAACTTCATGCTCTTTCACTGTGAAAAACATTCAATAACGTACTCATTTCTGCAGCGGATTTAGGATGTCACAGCAGCTGGGTTCAGAAGGACATAAAGAGATGTTTGTACAAATACCTCTGGTGCCATTATTAAAAGGGGAAATACCTCCCAAACCTTCTAGGCTTAAATGTTATCAGTTGGTAATGCACAACCACCCTGCACGAGCTTCGTCCCTGTTGGGTTTTGAGTCTTCAGCTGGGTCCAGCCAATGAGTCAAAACCAACCTACACTGCAGTAAAGCCACAAGGCTGGAAACCATCTTTCAACAAACAAACCATCTTTCAGCTAATAAACAAACCATCACGTTGCAAACACAGAATTGACTCTCTACCTATCATCCGTGTTTATCAACAATGATTTTGCAGTATAAGAATCTAGTACTAAGCTTTGTGACAGCCTTGTTAAAAACCATAGCTTAGTAATTGACATCTAATATCACCAGCTAAAAAATATTTCTGCCTAAGAGATTCTATGTCTGAGACTGTAATAAAAATAAAAATGGGGGGTCTCCACAGACCTTTCTATTTTCTCTGCTCTTACTGGAAAACTCATGGCAGGGGTGTGAGGAAAAAAAAAAAAAGAAGAAAAAGGAGGGAAAGGAGCTGTGGTGCTGAAATATCCGTGTGTTTTGGGAGGGGGGGGGTGAGAGGAGTTGAATACTGCAGGACCTCAGCACACATCTGCTCCCACCAAGGAGTACTCTCTCTGCACGACTTCACCAGCACATTTCCCATCTGAGCTCGGCCATCATTCACATTAGCCTGTGTTTTGGGGAAATTTGCCTTTCCTTTCTACCCTGCTTAGAAATTTACACAACAAAATCAATTTGCCTACCTTCCCAAACAAACAAATAAATGTTGCCTTTTTTCTCTCCTCTGTGTACTCATGAACTCTACACTGAAGGTCACCAAATAAACTTCTAAACTGCTGATTTCTGTAGAAGAATGACAGATGGAAGATCTTTCTCCTGCTTCAGTTTTGGCAGCTCTGCAGTCAGGAAAGTCTGAATACACAAAATGTGCCATCGTTCTTCATTAACCCGAAACCCAGCTATGTATCTACTGCAAAGAGTGCAGAACTGTCTCAAACAAAGCTTGGAAAAGGCATTTGATTTGGGGAAACCTGCTTCAATAACATGTGCTGAGAGTCCTGAGCTCCTCTGCACAAGGCTCCTACAGTCTGTATGACTTTAAGCAGTATCATTTCCACGCCTATCCTGATCTTAGACACAAGCCATAGGTACAAAACACCCATAACGGCCTGATTGCTGCTCTCTGATAGAACAACGTTATATAGAGCAGTCACAATGTGAACTAATGAAACTGAACCCACCCATAGGGAAACTTTGAAAGATGCCCCTCACAGAAGACATTTTCAACAGAGATTCAAATCACTTACCGAAGAGAAATAAATAATTAAAAAAAAAAATAGTAAATACTTGAATACTTCCAGTACAGTCAAGTTAATTTGCCATTTGTTGGCAGAGAACAGAGCAGGTGAAAAGCTGAGCTGGTTTTCTGGCAGCTGGATGAATCTATACTTCTAGGGAGGTTGCTTGAAACTGTAAGACACCAGCGTTTACCATGATAAAAGGTACCAACATTCAAAGCCACAAGAACCTTATAGCTCAGACTTTATGATGAGAGGGCTTTTTGCATCCAGGAAAGTGAACTCAAATCAAATTGAAGTTTGGAAACTCACACACATTACTCCCAGTTACTTCCTACATAGTTTCACTTTGGAGTAAGACTGTCTACTTCTAATTAGAAGCCAATCTGTCAATAAAGGGTGATATTTAGGGATAATTCTCGTCTATATGGGAAGCTGTTTCTCAAAGATAAAAAGATAGAAGTCTAGCTCTGTTGAACAGAAGCAGATGACAAACCTCCAAGGAGATTTTTTCTTGTAGCCACTCTCCCTACAATCCAGCAGCCTGTTCTCAAAATTGTTGCATATATTTCTTTTTTTTTCCCAGCTGGTAGGAGTGATTTTATTTTCTCATTTTTATTTATTTAAAGAAGACTCCTGTGGTGCTATAAGTAATCAGGAAAGCAGAGGAACTAAACCTGTTCCTCCAACAACGTAAACCAAACATTTTCCACTGTAAAGCAGAAATTCCCATCCTGAGCTCTCCTGCTAGAACTGGGTCTGCGTTTGCAGAACAGCCCAACCAAGAAGTGCCAGCTCTGCTGAAGTACTTTCTCATTCACAAACCCAGTGGAAGGGAAGTCAACTGTAGGCCTAGAAGCAAAGCTCTAGGCTTACACTAAGACAATAGTCTAACCAAAGCCTAACCAAGCACCAAAGAGGAATCTAGTTTTTGCACAGGAACTTGCAGTGTTCCTTTCACCCTGTTAATGTCACAGCTGCCCTCGTGGTGTCTCTGAGAGGCCTGTGTGATGGTTCTTCCATTGTACACAGCCAGAAATTCATGGCACAAACCGGGTAAGAGGTGGGGAATCACAGCAAGTGACACTTGCCATCAGTCACATGAAATGGTGCAGAACAGATGCAAAAACATGTCAATATTGGTGGAGGACCTACCTGGATGACAGCAGCTCAACTCTTGATGTCGCCGAGACCGACATTATGGGACAAACGGACTAACTGTGACTGTGAAGCCCCATAATATTCCCGTAATCGGCTTGAAACGCACTGCCAGTCAACAGGCAGCAGAGAGTAAACAGTTTGACAAAGCTGTCCAAGCAATAACCAGGCTACTGTGAAAGAACTGACCAATATTCACAGCAAATGACCCAGTATAAGCAATCGCACCACTCCTAACGAGCTCTCTGGCTCTAACAGTATGAATGCTTCCAGTCACTTTCAACATTTCAATCCAAGAAACCACTCCCTCATATTCTTAACTGCCTGCCACAACAAGACAGACAGGGATTTGGAGTCTCCATAAATTCATACTAGTAGAGAAATTATCCCATTAATTTTCTAACATTAAGTCTACCAGGCTTGTTTTATAAAATTACTAGCCAAACCAAAGTCTAATAATGAGACGATCTACTTGGAAATAATATTTTGCTTGGAGGAAAAAAAAGAAACACCGTTTTCATCTATAATGTCCATAAATCACTTTATTTACAGACTACAGCTTGGGGATTCAGGGCCAATTTAGTAATAGGATTTCTCTTCTGTTTGCACCATGTCAGCATCTGCTCTCCTCATGTGAAAACAGAAAGCTGCCCAAGGACATTGTAGCACTTTCACACCCTGAACCACCCGTATCCCAAAGAGTCTGCCTACTTCAGTTAGTTAATTGCATTTCCTCCCATTTCAGTATTGAAATTGTTGAGGTGAATAGATGATAACACTGCCTGGTAGAGCAGCAGTTCTTGTTGAAACTATAAAACATTTCTTTATTTGAAAAGCTGCAGTCAAATGCTCCAAGGCTCCTTCCTGAAAAAAGTGATCGTGCAGCAAAACAATGGGCACGTAAGGGGAATACCAGTAAACACAATCAAAAGTACCTCCTCCTCAGATAGGTTCCTACTGTTCAGTCACACAGTGGTAGACATGGTTTCTTAAAGGCTTTTCACGTGCCTAAGGAGACAAGTCTGGCAGTGATATATATTTTTTTTAAATTTAAATAAACATTTGACTCCTATATATACATAGTGCTTTTCAAGAGAAGCTCCAATTGTTCTGAATTACTGTACCAAGAAACAATCACCTCCAAGGTAAAAGGTAACAGCCAAGCATGGGAAAAAAATCACAAAAGGAAGAAAAGAAATTATATTCCAGATAGGAGAGCAAATGACACTGCTTTCAAAGCACGCTGCGGGCTATACAGAGCCCACTTACTGCAGATAAGAATTCAGATTGAATTTTGGAGCTTTAATCTGAAATGTTCAGAGTCAGAATATTCCTGGGGGTAAACAGCTCCAGGGAGCTTCAGTGTTACAGGAGGAGGCTTCTACCAAATCATCATCACTCTTACTTCAATTCGCTTCTTTCCGCTTGTGTATTAACACAACAATTTATTATCTTAACCTCAGTCTTATCATTTTACCTCCACAGAATCACAGGCCAGAAAGGGTATTCCAGAGTTCAAGCCCGTTCTCTTGCTGGATCATGACAATCACAGCACAACCGTATCACACAAAAGGTCACCCACTGGGACCCGCTGCAAAACAAGGAAACCAAACGAGGAAACAAAACAAACCAGGACAATCCTTAAACAAACAAGGAAAATCTCTGCAATCACCAGTCCACCCACGTAAGGGCTGCTAATTCAAAGTGATCGTGATTCTTATAGCTCGTGCTCAATTTTCAGCAAAATATGTGTCATTTTATTGAAAAAAAAAAAACAACCAATCCGACCCTACATTTGAATTTCTGAGCAAGAGCACAGATGTACACAACGCTTTGCATGTTAAATACGTGGTTTTATAATGGCTTAAATTTCACACGTGCCCGTCTTTTCAGTGCCAAATCTGTTCTGACATCGCTTATTGTTACAGGATCTAAAAAACACAGAGACACAGAGAGCTCCTACCACGCGAGTGCTGATAGCAAACAGGCCATCTACAGACAGCCTCAACAGACAGAGAAGGGGGGGAAAAAAAAAAAAGAGGCCAATCAGTCGTCAGTCAGACTCTTTTTAATCAGGTTGAAACGCTTTGCTGCGGAGAGGGGGGTTCAGGCTCGCCGAGCCCCGGCCCCGTCGCTCACGCTGCTTTCTTAATTAGCAGCAAGTGGCCAACAGCTGTCAGTAGCCCTCGGGCCAGAAAGTTATCGGCAAAAAGGGGCTCGTGTTGAGTTGAGAGCCACGGGGGCTGCCCCAGAACGGGGCAGGAGTGGTCAAGACGCAGGAGATCCGGCCGCAGCCCAAACGGCGATACCGACGGCGATGGGATGCTCTTCCTGCTGGCTGTAGTCTGGTTGTTTTAACATATGACTAACCACAACTCCATTTTTTTAACCTTCTTTTTTTTTTTTTTAGTCTTTCCGTGACAGGAGAATTTAAACTGAGAATAGAAGGAAATGGGAAGGCCATCCTAATGTCGCGATGAAAATACATGGGGGTCAGTTCAAAGGCACGGCATAATAAAAGTCTTCAAGACTGTTCCTGAGGTTTTAAGCACAGAAGCTGAAGGACAGGACAGAAGGAGGAGAAAAGATGTTTTACTTAACAGCAGAGAGAAACTTTAGCAGAAGATACAAGCTTAATCTGAGACAACCAGAAGCCGTAACATGAAATAGCACAAAAGAAAAAACCCTCTTCTCATTAGTGTTTGTGCATTAGATCCTATGAGCCCAAGTTATTGCTTATGATCTTACTGCACCACATATCACATTAGTGTGGATCAAAAAAATTTCTGTCCTAAAGAGGCGATACCCTCCGGTCAAGCCATGTGCTTAGCTGCCAGCACAGCTCCCTGACTCTCTGGATGATCATGAGTCTGCAGTTGATCAAGAAATAAAATAATTGCCGTGCTGATTGCTGCCTTTTGTGGCAATGGGGGAACTCAACACAACCGTAAGCAATAAAATGTGTTACTAAAATCTCCCGCTGCCCATTTGTTAATGAAAAATCGCCCGACCTCAACTTCTTCAAAAAAGCCAGGTTGCTTTCAAATGTGGCTTTAACCTACCTAGAAAGCAGAGATTTGGAGCAATTTTCTGAGGCCTGTCTGGCCAGCTGCAGTTCTACTGGTTCTAAATATAGACCAGCTTCCTGAACTTGAACTTACAGAAGGGGAGCTGGGCTGAGGGTGGAAGCGTTTCCTCAAGCTGCCTATAGACGAGCAACACATCTAAAAACCCTCATCAAATTAAGTGCTTAATTACAACTCAGACTTTAAGACTCTGGAAATTAGGATAATCTTCTGGGAAATTTATTAAGTCTCCCACAAAAGACATTGCAACATACAAGTCAAAAAAAAAAGCACACAGCTTGAAGAGTGTTAGCCCATCCAACCACACCTTGTACTAGATTCTTCGCCCTAACACCCAGAGAGTATCAGGCAAGATCCACGACTTCATTTCAGATTCTCGAGCTTCCATGAAAGATTAGAATCAACATAACCAGGAGGCTAAATCACGAAGAGTAGTATCAGGTAAAAAGTTGAGCAATGTTTGTTTAGAAAAGCTGATGGAACACTAGCTGCTCATCGACCTTCTTACACCTGACTCGGTGAACGTACACTAGAGGCAAGCCCACAAAGGCCACTGCTTGGGTTAGGTCTCAACATGGCCATTTGTACAGCCACCTAAATTTTGCCAGCAGATGATGGCAACAGCCTTGCCAGGCCGTTCCATTCCTCTAGGTGGCATGCTCTGCGCACACAGTATTACCTGGATCTTCCCACAAGAGGAGAGATGCCACCACTTCACAGGACCACCACAGTCCACTCTCAGTATGTAACGAGACCTCGAATGTCTTAAAAACATCAACTTAAAAACATGATCCCTCCAGCAATAAACTGAAAAGCCAACAGAAGGTTATGGAGAAGTAGACATCATCCGACCAAAGTAACAAGTTAAATCACAGCAGTAAATGAAACAAGGGCAGAAGTTGTAGTCGCTGCTGTCACCTCACTACAGCAGCACTTCCCATCACCACCCATCATGAAGTCAAAAGGACAGAATAAATGCTTGCACAGCACTCTAAAAATGTAAAGCTCTAGATAAACATTAAGCATTACACATTTTCCTTCTTGATTCATGAAATCATTGCATCAAGGGAAATTGAATCCTCTCCTCAAAATAAGCCAGAACATCCCACATTTCCCACTGCTCCCACCCTCATGAGCCATGGCCTGAGAATCACATTCAGCAGCAAGAGAAGCTTCACTGCTTGGGCAAGATGTGTATTTATGTTCCTTTGCTGTGACACATGTACCTCTATTTCCTGGCACATCCCTATACAACTCCAGGACAACCCTGCTGAATCAAAACCTCGTGACACAGGCTCTTACACAGGATGCACTATAAGCAACATGAGTTTATGGGTCAAAAAATTGGTAAACTAAGAGAAACAAAGGGCAGCGAGAGGTGACAAAGAAGAAATCACATCCTGGGTATCAAAGACCACAAGGAACAATGCAAAATGCAAAGTGATTCGAACACAGAGCTCAAATGTAGAAAGGAAGAATAACTGAACTTGGGTTGGAAGTATCTCAGAAGCCGAGCTTGGAAATGATGACATTGACTTCGCCCGTGTAGGACATCAGCTGGAGGTGAAAGGGTTTTCCCCATCAGCAGCTTATCTCTGCACACTCAGCTTCCAGACAGGTTCACATTTGGAGCACAGTCCTTCTTGCTTACTCCTTTTATTTCTCAGCCAAAGGTCAGAAGTTCTACTACAGTCACCCATGCCCAGGAGGAGCCCAGTGTCTCCTCTGCAGCTCACAGCCACCACTGATCGCTGATCAGAGAGGTTTGGACCAAAATAATAGTTTCTTTTTCCAGAAAAATATCAACTACAGAAATTCCCTGAAACGTCCACGGATTCAAAACTAACTTTTTGGTGGAAAGCTGTGGAAATCTATGTATCAGCCTCAACAGGAGTCAGCTCTGTGATTAAAAACAGAGACAGGCTGTAATAAAAAATTCCCAACTTACCACTTAGGAAACTCAGGATGGGAATACAACTGCATTTCAAGGGTGTGCCCCATCTAATACTGGTCTTTGTAGAAAGGCAGTCTGAGTAACACTGGTGCTACGACGCTAGAAAATGCTACAAGCCACGGAGCCAGTTGAGATGCCTACTTAGAGAAACTGCTACATTAACTCAACACGGGATAAATCAACTAAATGTGTACCCTGGAGCAAGAGTCTGGGGAGTGTCCAGACAAGCCTTTACAAATATTAACTAGCCTGAAATTAAACATGTCTCTGTAAACTATCCTACAGACTTTGAGACCATAAGAACCAGAAACTTCTTCCAACAGAACACTGCGAGCAAGTGAAAATGTGAAAGCAGTTCCTCATACAGCTTAACCACACTTTGGTGCCGATCATTTCAGCTCGGATTGCTTCCTACTAATATTAAGGCTTTCAGAAGATTTCTTCATATGGCTTACTCATAATGAACAGCTGCTCTGGCAAACGCTGGAGTCAGCATGTACTTCCTGCTGTGAAAGAAAGTCATCAATATATCTCCATACAGAAAATCATACTCTCTTTCAAACAGTTCATGGTAGGATTTAGATATCAACTGGCTACGTGCCACCGACACTCCCTGAAACAATGGTTACACCCTCTGTACAGCTAAAAATGAAATAGATGAAAAGGAAGACGTTTTATACAAGTTCCCAGGGTAAAACACATCTGAGAAGCACTGCTCTGGGACTGACATTGTTCTACTCAAAGAATAAATATCTGAGTCCAAATCGTTATTTCCTTCTCCACCTTCCCAGACTCACACAAGAAGAAAATCCATCCGAGCTTTCCTTTTTACACTTCTGGTGCCCTCTAAAAGAATGAAATCCCAGTATTTGACAACCGTTAAATAAATGAGAAGATGATGATTTACCCTTCTGTTAACATCCCTTGGAGAGCCAGCGAGACCATTTGCCAGCTAAGGAGAGGTCTGAAACTTTCGCCGTTGACTTCACGCTGAATACAGACACCGAGTGATCTGCCTGCACAGAGAGTCCTCGACCAGAGAGCTCTCCCCGCACAGCAGTGCTGCCCACAATGCTGCCTCAGTGAGACGGGGCGTCAAGACAAACGTCGTTGTATTAATTGCATCTGTTGCTGAAGCAGCCCAAGAACAGCCTTGTTGCAATCACAGGCGTTGTAAGACAGTGCTGAAACGCTACTGTAAGTGCCGAGATGGATGAGTCAACTGATAGAGCACAAAAGCATTTGTAAGGAGACTCTCGCTGGAGTAATTTGATAAGCTGCAGAGCTGCAAAGAACCCGATGGGTTTAATACATGTAGCTTGTTCATACAGTCCTTAACTTGGTTGTATGTTTCAGCCTTGGTTTTTTGCAAGCTTTCCAGTCAAAGCTAGGCAAACACACATATACTGGTAGCTTTGCAAAGGCAAGAGACGGGCAAGTAAGTGTAATCAATCCGAAAACAGGTTTAAAACGTTGTATTAGATACTAATCCTTCTCCCTTGGGGAGTCTACAAGGGCTCTCCTCTGTATTTTGGAAGCTTTCCTTGCCCTTGTGGAGTGAAAGACCTTTCAAAGCACCGGGTAAATATAACACAGGGGTCAGCCCAAAGCAGGAAGCACTGGCACTGGCCACACACCATGACCAGGCCTCTCCTTCTGTTCTTACTTGGCTGAAATGATTTCTGTGATGTCATGTAAGGTCAGTAGATTCAGGTTACTGAAAGATTGTCATTTTAAACCTGGTATCTCTCTCATCCAAAACCATCTGCAATTCATCTTTTCAGGCTGATATTCCCGGGGAATTATCCACTAATCAGTTTTTATCTCCAGACTGGGTCCTCACGCTTGCAGCTAGTCAAGAGCTCAGTCTGGCAGAGGTTTTGGTGCCCTTCACTCTCGCTGGAGGCCACAGGAACACAGAATAGTCTCCCACTGGACAGGCTTTTTAAAAATACATTTGGTGGCAACTCCACGGCAAAAGGCAGTTCTGCACTAAGGACACTGGCACCGATGCCCAGCTGACACTTCATGCAGCCAAGGTAGAGAGGCACAAAGCAAAGCTTCACGTTATCCATCGCCCTGACTGGGCTGGGCCTTAGTTCTTTCCATCTCTGTGCACAGGGAACTGCTGCGTGTGGTTTTGCTCCACCACGATTTTTTGGAAGTAGGATAAAAACTTAGCAAAACCAGAATGCAAAACAGGAAAAGCAGGTAAAGACTCCAGTATTTCCCCCAAAACACACAAACACACACAGAAAGGGGTCAGCACTGACTTCTGACTCCTAAGCAGACTTGCTCACTTGCCTGGCTGCTGCTCTGTTCAGTATTTCTCACAGCCAAGTGTGAAACACAAGAGAAGCACGTGGTCGGGTGAGTCAATACCCTGGGTACTGCAAGTCCTTCTCCACTACTTATTATACCTCATCCTTCTGCTACAGCCTTGCCCTGTTGCACCAAAGCATTTCATATTGACTGCTCACATGCTATGAAAGCGGTTCGTTCCATTCACTCACCCATACTATGTACCAGCATGAAATTAATCTCCATCTCCCCAAGCAGAAATCCCTGTTCTGCAGGGGTTTCAAAATCAAATGTGCCTTTCATTCTCAATTACCATGCAAAACCCCCCAAAATCCTGGCAGGTGAGTTGGCTCCTGCATTTCCCTCAGAAGCCAAGGCAGTAACTGCAAATCCAGCAGTTCACATCAGTAAATACAGCAACACAGTCATTTTGGTTTACCTAATTTTCAATTTTGAAGACTATATAAAAACAAAACCAAACACAACTCAATTCCTCCTGACGAGCAAAAATCGTGTTTTGCCCTTTGCAAAAGAAAAACTCTGGAGATTCTTCAGCTGGTGTGATTCAGGATAAAGGGCATTTTACAGCTGTACAAGTGAGAATATTTTGGGAAAGAGAGATGTTTTTAATTCCCTCTAGTTCATTTAATAAAATCTAAACATCATAGCTTAAAATAATCCTGACAAAGCAGGTCAGGCCTTCTTATCCAATACATTATAACCATGTACTGCATCAATATTCTTCTCTACCCTCTCCTTAGGTAAAATAGCAGGGATGGAGAAAAAGAAACCATTTACAAGAGCAGAAACCTCTCTACCCAGACCCATTTGTTTCACTCTGCAAGTATTGACAGATGAGTAATGAAAACTGAAGCAGACAGGGGCTCTTCTTCAAGGCAGCATCAGTTAATAAACCACAACCACAGCTGCAAAAATACCAAGGAATTTAACTAAATGACTCCTTCAAGGGCACAGGATTGCAGGAGGAGCCAGGTTTTCTGCTTTGTTACCTTCCCAAAGGTTAAGATCACAGTGTGCAGCATCGATACAAAGTGTTATTTCTCTGGATAGCTTTTAGTGCCAATTTCATTAAATGTACACTACCAACTACTAATATTTCTACCATGATTTTTTCCTCATTATCATAATATTTGAAACTTAGTATACTATGTTGCCAGAGCTTTTAGATGTGAAGTACCTTACCTGAGAAGTATTAAAGGATAAACCCAAATGAAAATAACAGTAATAATAAAGCCCACAGCCCGTTAGCTCTCCCCACAGGACAAGCCCCAGAGCTGGTAATGTTGCAGAGAATGGTGTTCTGCACGAGTTACCAACTTGGGATGCCAGACTCAGATCAGGACCTCCATCAACAGCCACGTTAACAGCACACGCATGCTGGGAATGACTTCAGAATCAGTTATGGTTTTGCTTGATGGGGGAATTTGTTTTTGGATATTGCCAGTGGAGAGCCAACGGACTGGCTGGAATGGCTGGAATGTTAGATGCTATAATTTCTAGCAGCCCTAAGTACCTGCAGAACTTGAGAAGAATCAAAACAATGACATAAGCAATCAACAATGTTCTAACATTGTTTTTGTTATTAATAACACTCTTACCTTGCCAGAGACTCTCAGGATTTATAGATACACTCATCTGTCCAGCTGCCAGACATAATCCCTCAGATGTTTCCTTACTTTTCCCTTCTCTATCACGTTAACTTCAGCCAGAACAAGAAGTGTAAAACACACATTCAGGTGGGAACCCTGAACATAGATAACTGTGGTCAACTGCCAGGTAAGCACATAGTAAAAAGCCCCAACAATCCTGACAGCCCCAGACAACGATGCAGCTTACACCAATGTCTGGGCCAAACGACAGGTTTGACCCCTGGGACCTTGGTGCTCCCCAGGCTGCCAGCCAAGTGGAAGCTCCAAGGAGTTCTCCTGTGTAGCACTTGTGGTATACCTGATGTCTCCAGAGAGCCCTCAACTATGACAGTGAAATGTACACCTCAGATTTGAGGTCTAATGAACGAGGCTGTAATTCAGGATAAAACCTAAGAGTAAGAGCTGCCAGCGCATATTTAAAGAACTTATACAAGAGCTTTCAGCCAAGACAGACAGGAGCAAGGCCATCTTTGGTTAAAGACTACCTGGAAATACACACAGAAAAAGAAAATTCTCTCTTTGCAGGGTTTGAATGGGCCCCAGATGGCCAAAGGGAGCACGGGACAGATCCATTTTCCCCTTTGCCATAATGAAGGGCACTGTTTGTGGTCTCCTCGTTCTATTCAGTCACCTACAGAAAATGTGTAGAAATTCAAATTCATTTCTAATATCGATTCCCTGCAAAGTTCCGCTGGTCAAACAGGTCCAAGAGTTCTACCAGAGGATGAGTCACCACTGTATCCTTACAAAAAGATGCTACAGATTAGTAGTGGTAAGAAGCAGCTTACCTCTGAGCAGATGCACCAAGTTATGCATCAAGAGTCAGCAGTTCCTCTTTAAAGGGATACTGCACACCCAAATATCACAGAAGCACATTTGAGAGAGACAGCTCACTGTAAACTCTGTACTTTAAATA
Organism: Actenoides hombroni; assembly: GCA_024336885.1. Lineage (NCBI taxonomy): Eukaryota > Metazoa > Chordata > Aves > Coraciiformes > Alcedinidae > Actenoides > Actenoides hombroni. Next base: position 6,024,112 of record WUAM01000001.1, read on the forward strand.
CCATTTCTTATATTCGTTAGAACGTTTTACTGGGGTGGTTCTGCAACTTTCTGAAGTGTCTCTCTTGTAAACTACAACAGCCCAGACTGACAGAGCAGGAGACAGAAGTGCTACGGTTGCCAGTGACAAAGAGCAAACAGCTATTCACAGAGCAACAGAAAAACGGAGCTGAGAACAGAGAAACTCCCCACCTCAGTTTCTGTCAGTTATCTTCTCCCAGGTATTGCTCATAAAGAGACAAGATTTTTTTTAATTTTTTTTTAAGTCATGAATTTCAGATGCATAACGTTTCTGGGTAGTGCAAAGTTCTCCCATATCATAGCCCCGGAGAAGCAATTCCAACCAGTACAAGAGTAAACTCAACCCCTGCACCACTTGTGCCATGCTCCATCAAAAATCTGGCATCAGGCTTAACATATGATTTCATGTGACCTTTGCAAGGTTATTTATACAGACAAACCACCTCCTGCACAAACTAGTGCTCTGTGTTTTCTCTAAGTCCCTGCTAATTCAAGATGAGCTCTAACTAAACCTGTTGGTAGAGGTCCCTAGTTTGCCCAACTTAGCATTCGTGTCTGTAATTGAGTTTAAAGCTTTTTCTAATCAGAAAAACAGAAAAGATACACTTAAAAAACATAAGGTGGAAAAAAAATGTATCCAAACAGGGATATTTAATGTCATTGTATATGAAATTCGCAGCACACATCGCTCCCAACATTGAAATGTAAGGTTGCAATCATTAAGCAAAACGTGGATGAGAACTATCTACACTTGATCTCCCCATGCCCGATTTGACAAACTGAAGTTAATACAGTTAGAGCACAAAATGAAAGGATAATACAACACCCAAGGAAAACTGTGTTTCAAACAGTAGCGTCCTGCTAACTGAGGGCCACTGTTGGATGGATTCCCTGAGCCCTGCTATCTAGAATGGGCTGGAATGTGCTATACAACCAGAAGTAAAATATTGATTTCCCTGGGTGCCCTTTATTACATGACATTCAGTTCGTAAAGGAAACTTTCTAAATATGGAATTAATTCCTGAGGCTATTTTACCACCTCTTGGGCAGTGTGGGCAGGACAGACTGGTGAACTGCGAAGCAAGATAAACCAGCAAAAGGCAGGGCAGAAAACAATGCCTGCTCTACAGGGGGAACACGCTCCTTCTGCTCCCATTTTAATTGTTAAAGACTTTCTGCAAACTATAGTTTAACAGGTTTAAAACTCCATGCTCAGCCACTTGGTAAAATTCTACCAAGGATTAATCAACCAGCCAAGCTGCAGCATCTGTTTACTCCAGTGTTACCAGCTATAAGTAACTACTCTTTGATTTTAATCTCTACCACATTTTTTTTCTTTCCTGAAGCCTATAAAGAAAATTCTCATCTACTTTCTTTCAAAAACCACGATTTTTTTTTAAATGTGAGGGATGAATTTAAAGATCTTGTTTAGAATATAAATGGGACTGGCTCAGTGAATACGTTAAGTACACAACAAAGGGCATCCCCACACGAAGCCTTCAGAGAGAAAGAATGAGAGCACGAGAGTGCAAGCAAGCTGTAACCTTTCTCCTTCAGCAGAATAATGAAGGAGTGTTTCTCAGAGGCACCGACGGCCACACTGAGCTGCTAATTTCAATCACAAAATGCACAGAATTTTCCTGACACCAGAACAGCTCTACACAAAGCAGCAGTGACCATCACCCAGGTACAGTGGGACAACGCAAACCATGCATTTGTTTAATTCCAAAAGCCTCAGCCCCATAACCAAGAACTCTCTTCTTTGGGTGCCACCCATGCTCAATAGATCCTCTTGCTGGTGGAAAAAGGGAACCAAAAAATGAAAGAAACGTGAAACTAAAATGCTAGCCAAGGCTTGGAATCTCCATGCAGCTCTGGTCAATCCTTGAAGCTTTTAGATTTCTTTCCTAAATATGATAAAATAGAAAGCAAGTGAAAACTGATTCTCCTAAATATCATCAATACCATATCTCCCACAACACGGAGTGAACACTCTGGTACAGCCCAGCTTCTTATACTTATTTCTATTCACTTCTTCCTTGCTCTCAGCATTATCTCAGAGACTCCAGAGGAGGCGAGCAACTAAAACGATTTAACACCAAGAGACTGTGTCAAAGCTGGAGAGCTTTAACTGAAATGAGAAACACAAATAAAAGCAGACCAATAATCTGATCCAACTTTCTGAGGTTGCTTCACAGAATATGTAGGGACATCACGTCTCCCTCCCGTCGATGAAATTGTTTGCTCTCTCAGTATCAATGTCATGCACCGTAAGAAGAGATGGGAAGTGTATTTTTAAGAGTGGATGGATGCTATGGGTCAGGTAATACAGCTGTAAATTTGTCAGGCTGCAGTAACGTGAGGTGCAGAGCTGCAGAACATTCCTTTGGCAGCACGTCCCAACCTGCAGGATTCCTGCAGCTTTTCCGGATTGCCAGAATTCATCTTCTGTCTCTTTGCTTTGGAACAGGCTCCCGTGAAAGCTGCCGGCAGCCTCCTCCTCGCCTGTGTTCTGCTCACACACAGCTTAGCCCACCATCCCCTCTCCTTCTAACATCCACGTGCTGGGCACCCTCTCGCTCCTTTTCTGGTCTCTCCAACCATTCCATCAGTTGTGATGTCCCTTTCTCCTTCTCTGGCCACCTTTTTACAAACCCTGGAGTTCTGGGGGTGCAAATTCAAACTTGCAAAGGTGACTAAATCTAGTTTTCCTCCAACCAGCCCCCTCTTTCCTCTAATCTCTACAAAAGCACTGAGAATGACACACTCTTCCCCATTACCATCTTTTCATGCCCTTATTTTCTCCAATATTCCTCAACTGTACGCCATGAAAGACAAGCTTCGGTTATTTAGACTAAAGTAACAGAGCTAATATCCTTGCAATAGCTATGTGATTTTAATTCTCCTTTCATGACAATGGCTGAATCCTATAGTTTGGTCATGTTATTAAAGAAAAACCCCCAGATGGAGCACTAAAGCAGAATCTTTCAAATATTCAGGCACTTACAGCACAATAAATTTTCAATTATTTTCTGAGAGAGAAGCTTATTCTGTCACAAATTTGAGAAGCTGAAGGATCCCTCTCAATGCACGGGTTTTTCTCCAGACAATGTAAAGTCTCCACGGGAAGAATACAGGCTGGAAGGATTCATTTCACTCCTAAGCAACGTTAGGCAGAGGTCAATAGCTTTGCAAACTGACAAAAGACGCCAAAACTCCCGATCTCTGGTTTCAGCAGAGAGATGTTGGGATGATTTGCCTTTGCAAATGGAGCAAGTTCTATCCTCTACATGTATCCAAACCATGCCAAGTGATGGGTGTGGTGAGGAGCCTGAGAGAGGAAGAGGCTATTAAATCACCTTACCTGTAGCCTTGACATGTAATTTGTTGGGTTTAATATATTACATTGTTTCTGGAGTTTTATCTGGCACAAAGACAGCATCTGCTCTTTACCATTTTACCATTGCTGGGGTACAACGATCTTCCCGATGCTACAGTAATGAACAATTCCAGCTATCACCATTCAGTAGCCTGACCAAGAACTAGCTAAACATCTCCTGTAACACACATCATGACCGAGTGCTCGCATGAAATCTGATCAGCCACCACATGCCTCCGTCAAGGGAAGGTACAACATCTCTCCAGTTTCTTTAAAGCAAAGTCTAGAAAGGCAACACTTCATGTTCCCCCTCTTGCAGTTAAGATGCTCTAAACTTCTGAATTGAACACTCTCCTTTCAAAGGATTCAAGTCAACAGCAAAGCTCATTTTGCCAATTCTACCCACAGGCTTTCTACCTTGGAATAAGTAAGGTGTTAATGTATATTTTTTTTACAAAGACCCACGTCTATCTGCACTTACAGACAGAGTTACTACAACATCAGCCGAGGTATCAACTGCCATTCAGAACTTCCAAAAAGGTGAAAAAAGCCCCAAGGCAGCCCGAAAAAGCAGTTACAGATTGACTCCCTTCCCTAGAAACAAACACCCAGGTTTCTTCCACTCATGCAATTCGCTGCATCAAGTAAAGCCACGCTGAGGGCCTACAGGTTCCTAACAAATAGGAAATATTCTCTGTAAATGAAGCAACAGACTTCAATGAGGGACTTTTGTGTTATAAGCTTGACTGACAGAGAACTTCCCCTCATCTCGCTGCTTGCCAGAAGGTTAGCAAGAGCCAGCAAGAGCTACCACCACATACAAATCACACCAAGAGATATATTTAGTCATTGCGGTTCAAGGAAAACGATTGCTTGCGCTGAAAATAAATTTAGCAATTGTTTCCAGTTTCTGCTTTTTCACTAAGGCACAACCCAGCTGCTTCACATTCCAGTAGGCTTCAGCTGTCTTTTTTTCTCCATTCCTTGTCCACTTCCTTCTTCCAACTGCTCCGACCATCTCAGTCTTGCAGCCAGTTACCCCGCAGGCTACATTTCCCAACGCTATGCAGCAGAACACCTGTCCAGCCTACCATGACTTCGAAAAAAACCCACAAAATTCTGCTCTGTGTGTCATGTTGTAGGAAACACTAACCAGGGATCAGCCTCTACCTGCATTTTGCCTCTGCGCAAAACTACGCTGAAGTGCCGATGCTTTTTAAACAAGGTCCAGTAAAGCAGACGTGATGTCAGCATCCCAGCAGCATACAGTAGGGAACGCAGGAGGTGCCCAAGGCCCAAGGAAGGAAGAATTGGAACAGAATTGCCTTTAGGGTTGTGAAGTGAGTCTTCAGAAGAGTTTAATTCTCAGATTTCGTTTTCAGGACAAGACACTTCACTGAGAATTTTTACTTCATTTGAACACCGCCAGTGGAAGAGCACTTCCAGCAGCCAGCTGCAAAACTTCTAACTGGAAATCCCTCATTTATACTGACAACTGAACCAAGAAAGAATTCCTCCCAGGAACTCACCTAAGCAGAGCTTAGACGAAAAGAAACTGCAGAAAACTCTATAGGTGTAAAAAAATACGCAGGATATTTTCCACAGAACGATCCAAGAGACGATGACAGTTCAAAATACATTCTCCCCAAAAATAAGATCCCCGGGAAACATGTTAATTAATAATAAACATTCACAGATGCACAATTCAGAACCATGTAAATTGGCGTGGAGGATTCTGGACAAACATTAAGTTCCTATAAAGATGGCAATAATCTGGCTTCCAGAACTGTTCCTTCTATTTTGGCATTCTCCTTAAGAACTGAGTTATCCGGGGATTGCCCCTGGATGTCTCTACCACCAAGACCAAAGGAGGAGAATTCAGAGGTAAATTTGCTTATCAGGGGAATGCTTATGAATAAAAGGTGAAGACAACAGCGTTTTCAGGCTGCTGGAATAAATACAGCCAGTTGAGTCCAGAGCAGAGATAACTGACTGCACTCCAGGTAGCTGATGCTTGAAACAGTTATCTCAACCAACCTTCAATGGACAGCTATTGAAGAAGCAAGTTTACATGGGATATGAAAACCCTGCAAGAAATGACAAGAGTAAGATTGACACCCCTCCAAGTATGGTACCCATATGTTCTTTGGTTTTAATAAAGGGCATTCTTGAACGGACCTGCCTCATGGAAGAGCTTTGGTTTAGACCTGATAGTGCCTGACTGCTCCCTTACTCTCCCTGAACTGATGCAGAATAGTTCAACTCCCTGGAGCACTTAATCCATCAGGTAAATAAATAGAGGAATTCACGTGTTGCCATGGTAATGGGAAACCCAAGCAGAATCTGTGACCTTCTCCACTCTTTCCTGGCATCCCTATTTTGGATTTTAGATCAGAACTACAAGACTAACTAGGGTGAGAGCAAATATTTTCTAAAAAGTGAGGATGAAAAGTCAACAGTTCTAGAGTGAAGGAAAACCAACGCTGGATGCTGTTCCTCCTCTTCAAGTCAATGAGGGTTCTGCTTTGAAAAAGTATTTGGAAGTCTCCTGGCTGGAGATGAACAAAACAAGGGGGCTAATACTAGAGAAGGCGAAATACACCGACTTATTCAACATCACCAGTCCCTGGTTTGCTCTGAATTGCTTCACAGTGACCCTTCTGTTGATTAAACAACAGTACTGAGAGGCTCCAGAGGGAGCCTCGTCTGCTCTCCCTTGGTGGACAGGATGGTAGCTGTTATCTCTAATCATTCATTATTGGTTTTTATTAACTGCCAACAAGGTGTTTCATTTAAGGACCCAGGGAGCAGATGTATGTAAGATCCCAAGGGACCCGACAGGGTAACGCTGTTTTTTCTAGCAGCCTGATGAGATGGACGTGAGAGTCCAAGGAAAGCCCAAGCCCTGTTCCCAAGTTTGCCAAGATGGCTCGTTATCAGGCAATAGCCTGTTTTATTTACAACATAATGGGGTGTGTATTTCCGTTCCCATGGAAAAAAAAAAACCCAAACTCAAACATATACAAATACACAGACCTTAGACCTCACGGTATTTGTTTCGTGACACTCTATCCTTTGTTCTGCTACTGTATACATTTTGACAAATATTATCCCAGAATTACTACGGTATTACGGGCTGTGTTTATTCAGTGACGCCGTTAACCAAACTGTTTGTGTCAATCAGAAGTTCAAACGCTCAGGAACAGTGCTCAAGACCACAGCGCCCTGGAACAGTTGGCTTCCCAGCCCTCCTTCCCTCCCCTTCAGGTTATATGGGAACTGAATTTTTTTTTTTTTTTAATTTCCTTTTTTTTTTTTTTTTAAACACCCTTCTTCAAAGCACGAAAGAACGGTTGACAGACAACAATTACCCAGCTTTACAGTCTCTCTTGTTCAGCAAATCATCACTAGGACACACACCCACCAGAAAGGACGCCTCCGCATCAAGGCTTCTCCACCCATTGCACCTTCCAAACCAAACGTTTAGGGCACTGACCTGGGGACGGATCCTGCATGATGTCTTGAGCTCTTCGCTGGCAGTTCAGCGCGTTGCAAGGCCGGGTCTCTAGGCTGCGCCGTGGATTGAGTTTCGTATGGGTTTGGTTTGGGGTTGTTTTTTTTTTGGCCTTTCTGTTCTATTGTTTACGGAACCGCGCTGCGTTTGTGTGTGTCTACAGAGTCATCTTCCCGCGTTTGAACTCTCCGCGCCGCTTCGCTGGTGTGGAGTTATATTTACTATTCTCACAGGGTTATTTACTGCACGCGAATAAACAAAACGTGATCACTTACTTATACACCTGTAATTATTGTCCGCAGCGTTATCAGCGCGTGCTAAAATCCCAAGCCAAACTCACCTCTAGCATGAACACGTGGCAATTAAATCGGAGAGCCAGCCCCGGGGGTCTATATGTGCTGCTAACACCTTCCTTACTCAGTTCCCCGCTTCCCAGACGAACAGCGGCAGCGATACACCAGTGAGCATTGCAAAGACACAGCAGAATCCCAAAGCGAAGCGTCAGGTTGCGGTGCGATGGAAAGGACCCTGCCTCAGATTCACCTACGATATTTCTGGAATAACATTCGTCCCGTGATGCGACGCGCACTTGTTAGACGGCAACTTAGCGCGAAGAGCTGGAAACATGCCTACGGACTACGCTGACGAGCCGGCTGCCAGGCAGCCAGCCTGCTTATCCCCGGAGGCTGCTCCAGAACCCGTATCGCAGGAGAACGGATTCGGATGCAGCGCAGCGCAGAAGCCAGAACAAACCCAGGACCGAATGATCCGAACTCCTCTGAAATGGGAATCTTTCCTAAATCGGTGGCTGCAGTCCTGGAGAGCCTCACCGCTGTACTTTGCGCATCCCGGCTCAGATTGATACCCTGCGTTCCCCAGTAGGAAACCGCCTCGTTATTCCTTACAATAAAAAATACAAAACAGCCTTGATTTTTCTCTGCTAATTAAATGCAACATAATTAAACTAAATAACTTCGCTGCTTGATTTGCAAAGCACTAATTGAATCTTTAAACATACTACTCCCACTACACGGGAAAACGGAGGTATTCAACCATCTAAAGTGACAACTGAGAACCAGACATGACTCCAGAAGCACAGAGAGACAATATGATCCGTGCTTGAGCGTTTCCTTGTGAGAGCAGAAGAGATCTCAGCTGCCTCCCCCCCGGCTCTGGCTCTAGGTGAGCACCCTAGGCAGAGGGGAGAGCTTTGCAAGGAAGAGGAAAAAATGAGCGAGTTCCCTCCGACATTTGCCCACGGACTCATCTTTTCTGATCTTACACAAACACCAGAAGAGGAAAGTTGGAGAAGTTGCAATTAATCGTTGCATGTAGGCCCCAAACCGTTGCAGCGCCCTGGCTTTACTGATGCTTTGCTACATGGAAAGGACGGCAGGGGTGCGGGAAACCAAAGAGGATAAAAAATAATAATAAAAAAAAATTAAAATGGGGGGAACAGAGGAGAAAGTGGAGGAAAAAAACGACAAAAAGCCTGACCCAAACGGCACCCGGGCAGCCCAGAACCAGACCCGGCAACGCGGCGGCACCGGTCAGAGCATCCCCCCCGCCGCTCCCCGGGCCCGGCCCCGGCCCCCGCGCCGCCTTGACAGGAGCCTCCCGCAGACCCGGGGCGCCGAAAGCCGGCGGGCACGGGGAGGGGGCCCTCCCCGCCTCCTCCATCCCCGCCGGGCCGCGCCAGGCCCGCGGCCGGCAGCTCCGGCAGCTCCGACGGGCCGCGGCGGCGCTGAGGGGAGGGCGGCGAGCGCGGCCACCCTGGCGGGCAACCTCCCCCGGGGCCTCCCGCAGCGCTCGCCCCGCTCACCTGCTTTCTCGATCTTGCCGGACATGTCGGAGCCGGGGCTCGGCGCTCAGGCCCGGCCGCGCAGGTAGCCGGCTCGAGCGGCAGCGCGGGGCTGCCAGCCGCCGCCACCGCCACCGCCTGCTTCTCTCCCTCCTCCCTTCCCCTCCC
>WUAM01000001.1:6033292-6052241 GCA_024336885.1 Actenoides hombroni
CGGCAGCCGCGGGAGCGGCGGCGCCGTCGGGGACCGGCGGCAGCGGGGACGGGCGGTGCCCTCGGCTGGTGCCGCCTGGGACACGGGGCGGGGTCGGGCAGCGGTGGGCGGCGGTCCCAGGGAAAACCTCGCCCGTGTTCCCGGAGCTGTCAGCGTGGCAGGGAGAGCTGCTGCGGGCCCGGCTCCCCTGCCCGGGATTCCATCGAGGAAACGACAGAATCGTTCTGGTTGGAAGAGACCTTGCAGGTCATCAAGTCCAGAGCTGCCCGGGCATCACTAACCCACCTCTCCACGGCTTGGAAACCCCTTCAGGGATCACAGGGACTCCACCACTGACCTGAGCAGCCTGGGCCAGGGCTTGATAGTCCTTTCAGGAAGAAATCATTCCTAATACCCAACCTAAACCTCCTCTGGCACAACTTGAGGCTGTTTTCTCTTGTTCTGTCACTTGTTCCTTGGCAGAAGAGCCCAACCCCACCTGGCTCCATCCTCCTGTCAGGGAGTTGTCAAGAGTCAGAAGGTCTCCCCTGAGCCTCCTTTGCTCCAGGCTGAACAAGCCCAGGGCCCTCAGCTGCTCCTCACCACACTTGTGCTCCAGCCCCTTCCCCAGCTCCCTTGCCCTTTTCTGGCCACGCTCCAGCCCCTCAATGTCCTTCTTGCAGTGAGCATCCCAAAACTGACCCCAGGATTCAAGGTTCAGCCTCACCAGCACAGAGGGGCAATCCCTGCCTAGTCCTGCTGGCCACACTGGTGTTGACACAAGCCAGGAAACTCTTGGGTGGTTTTCCCCCCAAAACACAATCCTCTGTGTGTGGGTTTGGGAAGAGCAGGGACCCACACGTCCCACTGACACTCCCAGACCTCCAGGAACTTGTCAGGCCTCACAGGCATGCTCTGTTTTTTCAAATTTGCTGCTACTGCAGAATCTTTCTCTTAGAGGAGTCAGCAGCACAATTCCACTTAACCAAAGGGTAAGGAGGGCGGGTTTTGCGTAACCCCAGACTGGACGCGGGTGCTGCTGCAGCGCAGCATCCTCACAGCATCCTGTAAATACCCCACATCCAGCACACAAAGCGGTCTCAGCTGCTACGAACCCTGTGTGCCCAGCTCAGCTGCTGGAAGCCCTGTGGGAGCCTCAGACAAGCACTGAGCTCCAGCTCCTGGCCACCCTACACCCAGAGCTCTGGGTTTGCCACCCTTGCCTAGGTGCTGGTTTCAGTTTGAGCCCGGGAAGCTGATCTGCTCCCTGGGGACAAGTGGGTTCCCTCTAGTGGGAAGCGAGAGCAAAGCTGGTGGGAAAGGCCCGAGGCAACAATCAAAGGATTATGGGCCTATTTGAAAATTAACTCATTTCTACGACTTAATTAGGGACAAACATCACAGCAGCACCTTGACTTGCAGGTAGGCTATGGGCCAAGAAATTTCTGCAGCCTGGTGAGCCATCAGAGGCTCTTTACTTCCCCCTCTGCCAAATCAATCATTCACGAGGCTACTATCTTTGTAAGCTTTACACAAAACTTTACAAGTGACTTTATCAGCTTGCTTAAACACCTGGGGCTGGGCACATATATATATATATATATTTCTCCTATATATAGGAGAAAATGCCTAAGAGGGACATCACGCGTTTTTCTCTTGTTAGGGTTTTTTTGGTTGTTGTTTTGGGGTTGGGGTTTTTTTTCAGAGGTTTGGGGAGAATTCCTGCGTGCATTTTCTTAAGAAATCGAAACAAAAATAATATTTGGGGACAGATTCTTCTCTCGCTCTCTGAGCTGTGCTGACTCACTGGTATTAGTGAGCGATAGTAACCGGGAGCCGCAGCGGGAGATGCTAACGCGAGCAGACCCGGCTGCGAGTACACACAGGAAGCAGACGGGTGAAGTAAGAAGCTGCTATTCTTACACCCTCCGCTTTCAGACTTGGGCAAGGAAGAAGGAGCGTGTGTGCAACAGTATGCGGTCTGAACAGAACAGCTACTAAATTGGAAGGTCTTTTCATAGTCTTTGATATAAAAAGCCCCCTTCTGCCCATGATGTGTTGCCTTTGGGGGATGCTGGTGTTTCGCGAGTGCGTTCTGTGTTAAGATGTAACTCGCAATGCTGGGAAAACCCGGTGCTTCTGAACATCCCGTTGAGTCTGCTGGGAAACAACGTCCCAGAGCTGAATGTGTCAGTGTGAGTGTGTTGTTATGGCCAGAGCTGGGGCCGGGAGGGCAGGAGGAGAGCTGCGAAGAGAGACGTGACTTTTCACGCTGTTACAGAGTGGTGTGAGGTCCTGCAGGGATGGTTCTTGCTGCAGGCTGGGGAGAGGGGGAAGGGGATGGTGGTAGCTGGTCGCATCCAAGAGGGAGCGATTCTGAAGCACCCTGCAAAGAGCAAATTTTTTAGGTGCCTATGTAGAGCAAAGAAAGAAGAATATGTCAGGTCCTGGAACTGATGTGGATACCTGCTTTGCTATCAGATGAGAGCACAGTCTTAAGGTTCACCTTCCAGCAAGAGGCATGTGAGGAATGGGCAATAACTGGTCCCTCCTTCCCTAAATTTTTCTTTGCTTGCAGCAAACCTGCCAGCAGCACTCGGCAGGTCCTGCCAGCAACACTCAGCAGCCAGTCGGTCTCTGCATCCAAACCCCCCAGACTGAGTCTGCTTCAGCCCTGTCCTCTGCACTGACAGCAGCCAGGGAAAGCCACCAGACACAAACTGCAGCCCCACAGAGTCATTTCCTGCAAGGAGTCTCTGAACTTCACAACGGACCCACTGAACAGGGAAGTTGTGCAAGAAATGCCAACAAAATTACTGAGACGTGCAATTAGAGAAGAGCTCTCCTGCCCTCTAGTGCCCTTCCCCTCTCCCGAGCGGCTTCTTGCCAGCCCTGCCTTTGCTCTTCTCCGGCTTGTGGGGCTGGGATGATGCGGTGTCTGTCCCTGCAGAGATGCCAGGAGACAGTGGCTCTTCACCTCCAAATACAGCTCGCTAAATGAGCTTCAGTAGCAGGGACAAATTCGGATTATTCAGGGAAATGCAACTTAGCCACCTACCTTCTTAGAACTGAATCTTTCAACCTAAATAATTGTATAAGACCTTTAAGATCATCAAGTCCAACAGCAAACCTAACACTGCCAAGTCCACCACTAAACCATGTCCCTCAGCACCACATCTACATGGCTTTTCAATACCTCCAGCGATGGAGACTCCACCGGCACCCTGAGCAGCCTATTCCAGGTCTTGACAACCCTTTTGGTGAAGAAATTTTTCCTAACATCCAATTTAAACTTCTCCTAGTGCAACTTGAGGCTCCTTGTAAACACCTTATTCAATATGCACAAGGATCCCCTAGTGACAGATACACCACAGTGACTCAACGTGCCCCTGCAATGACACATGCTCAGCCCTAAGGGTGGAAAGCTTTGCAACTGGGACGGGGTGAAATAAAATTTAGTGGAAGCTACTAAAGCAAAAGGGCAAGATTCTAACCTCCTGTTAAAGGATGCAACTCCTCTGAGGTCTTCCATGGCGGAAAAAAACAGAGGTGAGATGCCAGCATATGGAGGATGAGAGGAATTGTTCAGGGAAGAAGATAACAGGATCGCAGGGGACAGGCTCTGGGTGAGAGTCCCAGAAAGGTGATGCAGAAGGGGACAGAACTGGGAGCTGAAGTAGGCAAGGACGGTCCCCTGGAAAAATATGTCCATGGACCTGCTTGAGCGAGTCCAGGGGAGGGTCACAAAGGTGCACAGGGGGCTGGAGCACCTCCCCTATGAGGACAGGCTGAGGAGTTGAGGTTGTTCAGCCTGGCAAAGAGAGGGCTCTGAGGAGATGTTGTTGTGGCATTTCAGTACTTAAAGGGCCCTACAAGCAAGATGGAGACAGACTTTTTGTCAGGGAGTGTAGTGATAGGATGAGGGATAACAATTTTAAACTGAAAGAGAGTAGATTTAGATTAGATATTAGAAAGAAACTCTTAACTGTGAGGGTGGTGAGACATCAGAACAGGTTTCCCAGAGAGGTTGGGGGTGCCCCATCCCTGGATGTGTTCAAGGCCAGGTTGGATGGGACTTTGAACAACCTGGTCTAGCAGGAGGTGTCCCTGCCCATGGCAGGGGGTTTGGAACTGGATGATCTTGAAGATCGATTCCAGCCCAACCCATTCTATGATCTATGTGAGCTGCATCAAACTTCATATGAGCAAAAAACCACAAATGGGAAACCTTGAATTGAGACCTTGCTTTGACCTCCTCGAGGCAGTCCCGGTGTTTTTTTTGGTGCAGAGCTGACAGTACCTGCCTGGTTGCCCCAGCTGCATGTGCTGGAGCGAGAGACAAGCTATTCTTTGGAAAGGTGGTGGTCTGGGTGGATGGGGCAAGCGGAGATGCGGGTTCCCCCCCCTCTCGCTGCAGTTCACGGCCGGGGCGGGGGGATCTCACCCCCCACCCGCACATGCAGACCCCGCGGGGGATTTTGGCTGGTTCAGCCACTCTGACACAAGATTGACGGGACTTGCTCGCTACCAGCTTTTTCCTTTTAAACCAGGGAAATTTGGGTGCTGACTCTAGAGGGCAGCATATGCCGGCATATGGGGCTGGAGGGGGGGCCGCGCTGACACCCCCCCCGCAAACCTGAGCTGGGCAAACGCTGCGGTGCGAGGAGGAGGAGAGAATCCTGGAGCTGGTTATGCTGGGGAAGATGCCGTGAGGATGCTCCCCAAAGGCGCACGCTGTCCTCTGAGCACCTGAGCATGAGAAAAGGCACCCAGGAGATGGGGAGACACTGCAGTGGGGGCTCCTCTCAGTCTGCAGGTGGGACATCCCAACCCTGAAACTTGTGGTCACAGGGTTTGGGTTATTTTTGTTGGTTTTTTGTTTGTTTGTTTGTTTGTTCCCCAGACAAATCTCTGAAAGGGATGAAGTTCCAAAACCAAACATGGAAAATCTCAGCCCAAATCCTCACCTGCTGCCCAGCCCATTGCGCCCGGGCCAAGGCAGAACTGTAGCCTCAGACCCCTCACCTTGGCCTCCTCACTGGCTTCAGGAGTTGAGGAACAACAACTGCTTGAGCTGTGTCTGTTCATGGTTCCAGGGCTCCCCATGTGTAAAACACAGACAGCCATGCAGGCAGGAGGGCAGAGACCCAGTGATGCTCAGGTCACTGGGGCTAGGTGGTGTAACGAAGAAAAAAATTGCACTTTAAGCTGCCACTTTCAGAACAGATCTGAAAGCGAGGCTTTTTGATGCCCCTCTCTCAGTCTTCTGTGAAAAGGGGTGAACAGGAAAATGAACGGTGGCTTCTCAGGGCCACAGGAAGATGAGGTGGATCTGAGGAGGAAGGCTGAGAAGAACTCGAAGCTCTGGGATTATTAAAAAGAAAAACCAAGAGAGAGAGAGATTTAACAACTTTCGACAATTCCCTTGTACTTCTCAAGTAATTAGGAAGGTGAGAGTGGGAGGAGAAAAGGCTATAAAAGTTCTTTCTCTGGCTTAATCTTATCCCTCTTCTGGGGACTATATTTCACAGTGGGAAAATAAGCATGTGAATCACCACAAAAATATATATATTGGCTAATACCGAAGGGAAAGGCTAACAAGCTATCTGGTACCCCAAGGTGTTTCTGTCAGCACTTCCTTAGTGGTCAGACGTCTGACTGTCCTTTCACCTCGCTGCACGTGGAGGTTCACATCGATAGCTCATCCTCTTGGGTTTATTGAGAGAGTGGCAGGTAATTCAATAAAGATCTTTGCTGTGCATGGTTGGAGCTCTCAGCTGCTGACTTCACTGACTAAATCATGTGCCCAGCCTTGCTGGCCCTGCAGTGTAAAAGCAGCTCCGAACCTGGATTCTGGAGCCTGTCCTGACTCCTGTGCTTTAAGGTACCTTCTGGCTCTGGAGTCTGTGTTGCTGAGGACAGGAAAGGTGGGAAGACCCCTCTTTGATTTCAGAGCCCAGGGAACAGTATATCCTAGGCGGTCCTGTCTACTTGTGAATTCTGAGGGCATCTTCCCAGAGACACAGATGATCCCAAGACCATTCCTGTAGGATGGCTGGAACACCAGCCAGTGCCACTCTGCATCACAGGGGCTGTAGACAGGCACTGGAGCTGGAGCTACAGAATGAAATGGTGGGGGGAAGAAGAAAAAAAAAAGAAAGGAAAAGAAAAGGTGGAGATTTTTCTCAGACCACCAGCTGCTGCTGTTGCAAAGAGGATGGGCTGAGTGGCATTTCCTTGTGTCATGGTGGTCCCCTGGCAGCAAAACGGAAAGAGAAGTAGCTCAACCCACTGAAAACAGCAGCTGTGTGTTTGCCCACAGCCAGTGGCCACCAGCTTCTACAGAGTTTTGCCCGCCTCTGTGCACTGAGCAAGCAGAGGAGAGAGGTTTGTTGTATCATGGCACAGGCTGCTGCGTGCATCAGCTCTGTGGGAAATTTACCTTAGACTCTGCCTGGTACAACAGAGCTTTTCCTTCCTCTGAAGCATCATTACAGGTCACTGCTGGGGACAGGACACAAGGAGGTGGACGCACTTCTGTGGCAAACCCTCCCTTTTGGTAAGAAGCTGGTGCTGCTGGCCCTGCTGCCTGCAAATGTCAGAGGAGCTCCACATCCAGACCTGCTGCATGGCAGTGCAGTTCCATCCATCTCTGTGGAGGAGCTCCTGGAGAGGAAGACAAGTCACTACATAGCCTGGGGCTATTCAGGAGGGACAGGATGAAGGGGCCCAATTCAGAACATCAGAAGCAAACCCAGCCCGTACACAAGTGCTCTTTAAAACCTTGGTTTTCTTCCAGGTCATTTTCCATGGACAAGTGACCCTTGCTGCCTCACACTACAGAGCAAGCAGCAGTTGAAGGTGATTCAAGTCACTCCCTGCAGGAAAGAGTGAAACCAAAATGAATCAAAAAAGGAAATCAAAATCAATATTCCAAAGTCAAATAATAAAAATTGTGTTATGGAAACAGAGGTCACCCAGAGAAAAATGTAATCGGATGTGACAGCCCAGCTCTGATTTCCTCTCTCTGCCAATCCCGGCTGGGGAGACCTTGTGCCCAAGCCAAAGTGTCACCTGCCCACGTCACTGAAGCACCGTACATTTCTACAGCTGACAGCAGACACGCAGACCTGGAAGGGTTGGGGAGAGAGACACGAGGGAGCTGGGTGATGTGCAGAGGGTCGTGGTTTTAAATAGCAGAGGTCTTGCAGGGCAGGAGTGAACTGTGTTGGCAAACCCGCCTGGGGAGCCCAGCGCTGAATAAACGAGGCTGTGGCTGGTCAGGATTGAGATGTGCTGACTCCTGAGGAGTGCACGAGAGCAAAGGGACCCAGGCTGGGGAAACGCAGCGTTCCCTCTGAGCAGTGCCTGTGCACGGGAGAGAGGGGACATGTTTGCTTGTGGAAGGACATCACCTTCAGTGCAGAAAGCTAACTTGGGGCAGGCAAAGCCTCTCCGTGCCTCAATTTCCCCTTTCACCTTTGCAACTAGACAAGAAAGGCACAGGCACCTTTGGACCTCATTTATGAGGACAGCAGCCGGTATGGAGATGAGCCAGCGATTCTCACCCAGCTCCTCCGAGGTCCCTCGCACTAGCGTGCGGGGTTATGAGCGTCAATGTCTCGTGCAAGTCTCTATTTTGGCTTTTCTGTCCCCGAAGGAGGGTCTGGCCCACCCCCACGCCACTTCCATTATGCCACACGAGTCCCAGCTTGCATACATTTCAGACAGCATTGTAAATGTGGGGCACGTACCTCTGATAATGATGCAAACTTCAAACCATTATTTCTCAGCCCAGAGCGCTTCTCATCATCGTCAAGCCAGTGGTGATAGGTTGTTTAGTGTAGGGTTTTTTTTTTTCCTCCTTCCTTTTTTTAAACTTGACCTCCTGCTTCTGCCTGGGAATTAATGTTGGATTCTTTTTTATTATTGCCTTTTTTTTTTTTTTTTTTTTTACAAAGTTAGCAGCAGGGAGATAAACTTCCCATGAAGTCCATTTGCCGACAAAGCTTTCTTTAGCAGAACAGACAATGGGAAAAGCAAAACTAATGGTCTGACTGGACATGACATTTCCAGCACCATGGTGACCGCGGAGGCTGCTCTCTGTCCCCCCGCAGCTGGCCCAGGGGTGACCTTCAGCTCCATGAAAGGCTGGTTTCTTTGTCAGCTCTGTGCCTGCCTACCTGGACTGAGGGGTCCCACCACAGGAGCTGGAGCTTCTCAATGTTTTGGCAGCCCCATCTCAGCAAT
Source organism: Actenoides hombroni (assembly GCA_024336885.1). NCBI lineage: Eukaryota > Metazoa > Chordata > Aves > Coraciiformes > Alcedinidae > Actenoides > Actenoides hombroni. The sequence continues at coordinate 6,041,522 of WUAM01000001.1, forward strand.
CACCTCTCCAATTGCTATTACCAGCTTTGTTACCTCCTTTTGTTTCTTTTTGTCTTCGGTGTTTCCTTGCAGGCTGAGGTATCTGGCAGAGGTCTCCTTTGTGCTTAAGGGTGATCAGACTTAACTGAGGAATAAGGAGAGGAAAAAAATGTGTAGTGAGATGGAGGAGGATTCACATCTCAGAGTCCTGGCTCCATTAACCAAGGAAGCTCCAGGACACTCAGGAGAAGGCACAAAGCTCACAAACCGGGATTCTCCCCTGGTCTGTCTTGGCATGTCTAACTGGAGCCCCTTGAAGCAGCCAGTCTGCCTGGGGAGCTGTGATCAGCTCCAGCTGTGACCAGCTCTCCAGGCTGGTCCGTGTCCCGTGGGCTGGAAGCCTGTGTGAGGTGATGGCAGGGTCCATTGGGAAGGTGATGGGTGGGTGCAACTGGCTTGGGTGCTCCTGCATCTCCTGCCTGGAAGAAGCATCGCAAATGAACTTCTCAGCAAGACTGGCCCCTACACTCCCGTGGGTCATTCAACTTTCATTACCATGGGGCCAAATCCTGTTTTCTCCCCAGCTTAAATGTGGACAGGGTTTACTTCCATTTCTGATAAAACTGACCCCACTGCGGTCTGGATGGCAGAAAACTCAGTGTGCAGCACATTTCAGATGGACATTAAAAGCCATTTCCTTGTGGCTGTGACAGGAAGAAAATAAACCTCTCATTAGCCCCCACAGCAAGCTGCAAAAGCAGTAAAAGCCAAACTCCAACTTGAAAGAGACCCAAGGGATAAAATCAGGGAGTCATAGACCCATCACCTTCCAATAATAAAAAAATGAACTGATTTAACTAATAAACTACCCCGTGAGTAGGATGAGCAGGAACAGCCCCTTGGCAAAGAGGCTTCTCCTCCCGAGACACCCCAACAGCAGGGCACACAGTGCTGGCAGTGGGGAGCACTGCCTACCACCCCCCAGCTTACAAGGTCTCCCAAGGTTAAACGGGAGCCTCTGCATTGCCTGTGGGCTTGGATTTGCAAACACAAGAAGCTGCTGGGGCTGCGGATGTGCTGGGAGAGAGATGGGGCTTGGTGGAGGCCAGATGGGAGAGAGCCAAGGAAGAGGAAGACGGTTGCTCCCCATTACGCAGGGGTGCTGCTAAAGCACCCTGCAGAGCAGCAGAAGCACAGACCTTCTGTGTCCAGAGGGTCCAGAGGGGCTCTGGACTGCACAGCAGCAAGACCTGGGCTGGGGCAGGACACGACTTGAAATAGCTACCCGAGACCCAGCAATGGCTGAGCAATGCCAGAGAGAAGTGAAAAGAAGAGCGAGGGCTGGGCAACATGACTGCAGATCTCATCTACTGCGAGGCACCTTACCTAACTCCAACACAAACAGGCAGAGAAAAACACCGATCCTTCTGCTGGTGGGTGGGGGCTCACTGAGCGATAAGCTCTCAGGGAAGAAGGCTGGGCATTGCCGTGGGCAGGCCCAGGAACATGCAACATGATGGGCAGAAGCAACCCCTTCCCCAGAGCCAGAGGGTTTGGGCAATGCAGGGAGAGGCAGCAAATCTGCAAACATTGCTGTGACTTTATATAAAACTTCACCTTCAGTGTGAGGCTCCTCTCGTTACCCCTTCATCTCAGCAAAGATAGAGCAGAAATAGAAAAGATCCAAAGAAGTGCAACAAATAGTATCAATAATCCATGAGAAGAGATTAAAAAGATTTAGGACTATTTAGTTAAGAAGAAGAGGGGATGGGATAAAGGTGAAGATAAGGAGGGCACGGCAGAGGCGTGCAAAGCAATGGCTGGTGCAGTGGAAGTGCCTGGAAGCACAAATTTGCCCGTGCAGCACCAGAACAGGAGCCATTCAATGGGATTAGAGGATGATACCTTTCCATCCCAGACTCCCTGCCATGGATTCCCTGCCATTCACAGGAATGTGGAGTTCAGCAGGGTCCACAATGCCACTGGGCGTAAACCAGAACAGCACTGGTGTTTGCCAGAACTGAGTAAGATACAAACTGTCCTGTTCAGAATTTTGTACCTTGGAGGTCTCTGGCACGGTCTCTGCTGAAGGCAGGACAGTGGGGTGAGGAAACAAACCTGCCGGGGTAATTCCTACACCTCCAACAGCCTCATGTTAAATAGCCTGAGGACAGGCCCAGAGCTGCTGATGGGGAAACAGGAGCTGGATTTCAGCATCTGCCTGGAATAGATCCTTTAAGCGTCCTTGAGGGACTTGGCCGTGAGATGAGAGAAATACATTTGAGGACCTATAAAAAAAGCAACAGTGAATAATAACACTTGGCACCTGCAGCGTGCCCTTCACCCCTGGATCTCAAGGCGAGAGCTGACAACTCTCTTGTGTGCCTTGGGAAACTGAGGCACGACAAAACATGAGCACATGTTGGGCAGCTCGCCCGAGAGCCCTTGGCTCTGCTCACACGTGCAATGCACCGACAGCTTCCCTTCCCTAAAGCCACACAGCCAGTTGGCCATAAGGTATGTAAATACGAGCGGTGCGGAGAAAGGAAAGCAGATGATAAATTCAGAGCCAGGTGGTTCCTTGAGGAGGGCTCAGGGATGGAGGGAAGGATGCTGGTGTACCAGGGGGGTCCTGAGGCATTGGCTGCATCCCCTTGCCCCTCTGCCCTGCAGCAAACAGTGTCCCCAGGGCCATGTGGGGACAGCGGGGTCTGCAGCCAAAGCAGCTCAGATGCCTCCTGCATAGCAGGGGGACAGTGGCACTGTCAGGAGGAGGGACAGGGCACATCTGGCTTGGGGCTGTGGCATAAGGGGAGCAGTGGGGACCACCTGTTCCACCCGGTTTGTTTGGAGGGTTTTGCTGGTTTGCTGCAAGAGGCCGAAGAAGAGGATTATACAGGAGCCTGTCAGGATGCCAATGACATTTATAAAGTATTAATCCTTGCAGTGTGTCACTCGCCAGCGTGTTTGATAGTGGCTCTGTGCTGGCTCCCACCGTCTCTCACGTCTCTGCTGCTCAGGAGTGGGTTTGATATGCTTCAGGGATTTGCTGGATAGTTTTTCCCCCCCTAGTCACTTTTTCTAACAGGAATTCCTCCTCCTGCTGTCCTGCAGCTGGTCTCTCCTCCTGGATTTACCACGTGGCTTCCTCTGATCCTCTGCTCCCTCCCTCCTACCCCAGGCCCACAACTTCTCTCCTCCCCAGAAAATCTCCAGTGCCATCTCTGCCAGATCAGCCTTTATTTCATCTTTAAACGAGGCCTAAAAGACTCTTTACGGGAGTAGTGGTGAGAGAAACAAATAACCTTCCTCCATACCCATGCTGGCACCCCTGTGCTGATTCCCCACCAGCCCCAGCCCAGCGGCACCAGGCTGTGCTGGGGCTCAGGAAGCATCACACCACAGTGACACCTCAGTGACAACTTCTGTTGCTCAGCCAGCCTCAGGGAAGGGAAAATGAGCAACTGTAGCTTTAAAACAAAGATTAGATGCAATTTCCAACCCCCACCCCTTTCTCCTTCCCCTTCTCTCTCCTTTTTTAAAGGGAACTTGTCAAGGTTTCCATCAATAATAGATAATGGTGCATCACTCTGGCAGGTTACACCCTCCGGCTGTTTTGATATTTTCCAGAGAATTTGTCAGCAATCTTACAGCAAAGGAGGGCTGGGGGAAGGGTGGAGGGGGGGGAGAAGAGGCCTCATTAATTTTTTGTCATTTGCATTCCTGCTGTTAAATAATGTATTGATTGCTCTTTCTCTCTCCCTCTTTAATTCTCTCTCTTCTGCGGCGCCTCGCAGCCGATGGCCCTCACTCTGTGACAGATGAGTTTGTCAGAGGCACCAGACAGCTCGTGCTCCCCAGGACAGGGCCAGGAGAGCTCAATGTGACCCCTGTGCTGGCTCCAGCATCGCCACACAAGTCACAGCTCCGGTGGCACCAGCACCTCGCAGGGGAACGGCGAGATCTCCCTCAAACCAGCTGCCAAGACATCCCGGTCCATGACTTAGTGATTCACCTCCTGCATTTTAGAAGGTCAAGGGCAACAGGACTTGGGAGATCATTGAAGAAGGAATTGCCCAAAAGTTGGAGGAATGGGAGCGATGCTCAGCTGGGGAAAGCATCACCCCTGCCCGAGCTGCCCGGAAAGCTGAGGGGCTCTGCAAGGAGGAGTCGCTGGAAGAGCCAACGTGGGCAGCTCTGAGCTTGGGAGGGCAGGGAAATGGAAAAGCTGAGGGGATTTTGCTCCTTCCAATTTCAACAGGAACCTGCTTCCCTGTCCCTTCCATAGACCTGAGCCCAAGGCCCTGGGAAGCCAGATACAGGGTCCACTGAACTCAGCTGAGTGAAACAAGAATTTGCACCATTAGGTCTTTGCTCAGCTTAATGCGGCTTGGCTGCCTTTTTAATTAATAAATACTTAATTACATAGTTAATATTTTAATATTTCCTTTTAAAAACGTCTGATTTAATGGATTTACTGCCAGCTATTTGTTTTGTATGACTTTTATGTTTATCTTCCTCTTTCATTTCTCATTTCCCCCTCCACCCACTGCTCTAATCCCCAAAGCTCCCGGTTGATCTTTGCTGCTGGAAACCAGCAGCTGGGCTTTCAGCTGAAGTAGAATCGGGTCCCTGGCACTGACATCCATCAGCCAAAGGTGCTAATGTGGGGTCCTGGCACTCAGGTACTTCACTGCAAATATACCAGCCCCAGGGGAGGAGAGGAGAGGGGAGATAGTGCTGGAGCTGCCTGGGGAGGGGAGATGGGAGGTAAGCCCGGGTGGTGAGGGGGTGTGGGGCTGGGGCTATCCCCAGGGTCATCCCCAAAGATGGGGAGAGCCCTGAGCCTGTGCTTGCCTTCCAGCCAAACCTTACCCTCTTGCACAGCTTGTCTCAGGAGCAGCACACCTGGACTCAGGTGAAGATGAAGAAGGGCCCCAGCAGCAAGGATGAAGGGAAGACAGATGTGACCTCCTGCAGCAGTGATGGTTCTGCACCTTCTCTCCTAAGGCCTTGGCTCCTTGCTCTGGGTTGGTGCCCATGCCAAGCCCTGCACATGAGCGGGTGAATGCAGAGAAAGACACTGAATTAAAGCGGCTATGGCTTCCTGCATCCACTCCCCTCTCCCCAGGCAGCCTCACAACCAACCCACCCAACCTGCAAAGCCCACCTTCAAACCAGTGTTCCCACAGCATGGGTGGGCTAAACTGTGGGCCTGAGCCCCACCTGGGGTGGAATATCTCCTCCAGCCTCTCCAGAAGAACATGCAGTGGGGAAAGTGGGTGGTTTCACAGTAATCTCCGTGAGCAGCCTGTTGGGATAATAAAACAAATAAACAGAAGAGTTATAGCCAAGGCACTTGGGGAAACCATAAAACAGGCTAAAAGCAAATACAGTGTCATTAATCCATCATAAAATAACAGCCTCTTACGATCCCAAATGCATCAAAATGAACAGGAGACCAGCAGGGTCGCAATTCAGCTGGGGACGTGTTGAATGTGAAGTAGGGCTGCAAGCAGTGTGGTGGAAACAAACCCCAACCCCCCTGGGTACTGGGGAAAATCAGGGCTCCAGGAACTCAGACCTTCCCATCCAGGTGGCTTTAAAACCAGTAATACCAGTTCAGGCCAGGAAAAGAGGTGTGCTGCATGCACAGGTGGTCTCCCTGCCTCCTGTCGCCCAAGGATTGGGGCATTCCCAGCAGGGATGGCACCAGCAGAGGCTGGCAAGCTTGGTGCAGATCTGCTGGTGAGAGGTGTGAGCACAGCCCTAAAGTGGGGCCAGAGGCACCGGCGGGGTCCCTGTGACTGGGCAGCGGCAGCAGAGGTTGACCCAAGCCCCTGGCAGGACATGAGCACCATGGTGCTGGGTCCCAAATCCCCATGGCTGTGGCAGGGCCACATCTCTGCCGGTGAAACCGGAGATGACGGGGTAGCTTATCAGGAAAGGAGGACATGAAACAAGTCAGGATGGAAACTTAATGGGACTCTTAAGTGCTCCATCTTCCCCACTAATGAGGGTTCTGCACGTGCGAGGGCGAGAGAAGAAAACCCACCGTGCGCTCATAAAGCCCTGTGACTTTGCTGACTGGAGGCACCGGCGCTAATGAAGTCACCAGAGAGTTGGGATTCCTTTGGCAGGTCTGACATTGTTCCGTAGAATCGTTATTGTAATTCAGTCTGAGGAAAAAAACAAGGAAAATAAAAAGTGCCACACACCAGTGCGACGTGGCTGGGAGGCAACTGGTCCCTTCGGTTCACCCAGTGGCTGCAGAGCCCAGGTGGGTAATGGCTTTGGGAATGGGACTGGGCAGGGACAGACAGACAGATTCTTACCACAGTTGATTTCAAAGCATTTCATAAATGCCACGTGCACGGGTGATGGAGAACCAGCCTTAGAGAAAACACCCAGCAAGGGCTGGTCGATAACTCTGCAGGTTGAAGGTTGTTTTCTGAAAGCAATGGGTTTATATATATCTGTGTTTATATATATAAATATACACCCTACATGTATTAAATATAAAAATACTAGTATGTTCACATATAAATATATTCATAATATCCCTAAATGCACACCTATATATTTATTTATATATATCTATATAAAATAAACTCGGGGCCTTAGTCTGGCACCGGCAGCCATGACTTCAGCAGAGACTATTTTTGAAAGCCTCACAAATGTCCACTGGGCCCCCCCATTTCTCGCTGCAGCATCTTCTGTTCGAGCAGAGCTGTTCAGGAGGAGTCGCTTCGCCCTCCAGGAGCCACCAGTGCCCAGCTGTCCCCACTGTCACCTCAGTGGGCAGGGAGGAGCGGACGGACACCCCTCGGCAATCTTTGGTGCCTCTTCTTAATTAGAAACCTCATCTCTAAGTCTTCCGTGCCCTTCAGCAGGGTTAGTTGCTCTCACCTGCTTAATCCTGGAAGATTATTTCCTGGTCTCTCTTAAAAAAATAACTCAACCACCCCAAACCTTTCAGTCTTCTTTCAATTCTTTTAATTTCACCTCATTTAATTCCTTGCCAGCTTAATGACTTGGTAGTAATGAATAAGATGGAAATTAGGGCTTAATAAGTGTTAAGAAAAGACAGTTTCCTTGCTGATGAAGGGAGCATGCTGGTGGGAAAGTGGAGCCTCGGGAGAGCACAGGGATAACCCCAAAGCTCTTCCTGACCTTGACACAGGTGATACCAACCCCAGGCTGTAACTGGTGACAGTGACAAGAAGCAGCTGGGACCAGGGACACACCAGTCCTGGGAGAAGGCTGCTGGAGGGAAGCAGGAGAGGATGGACACAAGGAAGAGATGGCATGGGATACTTCTGGAGGGGAGGTGTTGGTGCCCAGCTTAGCATCCCAACACCCCACTGCCTTCTGAGCAGGGCAGGGGCTGGGCAGGGGCTGGAGCTCTGTGCGGGAGAGCCCGGTGGGCTGGGAAAGCTCAAAAGCTGTCCCGACCCCCATATCTGGAAAATCCCATTGCCTTCCTGGGGAGGTGGCTTTGGCCTACAAAGCCCTACAGCTTCTGGTGGGGTGGCACCTGCCGGGTCTGTGGCAGAGGATCTCAGAGCCCAGCAAGGCAGCGATAAATCCAGACCTGGGGCTGCGGCTGCGAGACCAAAACCGCTGTAACGTCACCGTGCAAGTCACTAATCTGCCACTGTCTGCCTGGGGGGCTAAATTCTTGTCTGGTCACCTCTGTGCTGGAGTTACGTCAGGATCAGCATCTGGCTGCAAATGGCATTGAGCTGTTAGAAACATAACATTGCACCCCTTGCTTTGTTTGCTGGGGAGGTGCCTGTGGGTGTTCTTCCCTCTGGTGATGCACCGGGCATCCCGAGGGCACAGCCCAGCACCGAGGGGTGGGATGGAGCTTTTTGCTGACTCAGCTGGAGTGAGGAACCTGCTGACTCAGCAGAGGCAGTGCTGGCAGCAGCTGCGTACGGCTGGCAGCAGCCGATGGTAACCGGTACCTGAGCAGCGTAGGCAGGAGCATGACCCTTGGCATGGGCTGTGCTGGTGAGGACACTGGGATATGTAATCAGATCAGCCCCGGCCTCTGCCACGAGCATGGCTAATGACAGGCCAGCCAACCGCTCACGCTGCATTAGCTGGCTCTGGATTTAGGCTCTAATTAACAATAATATTGGGACTGACAGGTAGATCAGGGGGGAAAAAAGGTGCAGAATTAATTGACTTGCCCAAAAACATGTCCAACAAGATTCCCCACCCTGCATACCCCCAGCCCCTCCATAACACAAACATCCCCCCTCTCAAACACGGGGCAAACACCACTGGTGAGCCCGAGCACTGGGTGCTGGCATAGCCACACCATGGGCAATACTGATCATACTGGTGGCTTCTTAATGGGCCCTGAGAGCCACCTCCATCTCTACCTCTGGCCGTGTTATCCAAGAGAGCAGCTCCTTGAGCATCTCATTTGCAGGACCCCCCCGACCATCCCCTCTGCCAATCTCTTTTTGTGCTGCCAGTGCTTTTTTCTTCCAGAGATTGGTTTGCTTCTTCTCCTCCCAGCTCCTGTTACATCAGAGATGCTGTTAATTTTTTAAGTGCATTTCTCATTCTTTTGATCCCTGTTTTACTTCCCTTGGAGTCATGGGCAGGACCAAGTGAGAATCCCAGATCCAAGCCCCGCTTAACTCACCTCTGCGGATCCGCAGCGGGCTCTGAGCACAGACCAGATTAGTTCAGGTCAGGGCTGGTTCTGAAGGCAAGTTTTACCTGAAGCAAAAGCCAGGTAGTCCTGCTGGGTGGCAATACCAGTAATCCCATCTGAGTTCAAGGAATGGGTTCAGTCCTGCCACTGTCCTTGCTCGGCTGGGCTGAGTGGGGCCGTGCCAAGAGCCGCGCATCGCTGCAAGGCCACGGAGCAGCGGTTTGGGTTCGGTGTAAGAACGTTTCTCATCCAAGCCATGAGCTGGAGGACTAGGGTGGATGTCCATCCATACACGCACGCTGGGACCGCGCGACATTACACACATGCAATTTTAATCCCAGCCTTTCCAGATGCCATGAGATGCTGAAACTCAGTCACTGTGAAGCAAGAGCAGGGTTTGCAGGTAGCGGAGCTACCCTCCCATCACCGCCTCCTTTTCCAGGTGCAGAAGGGAGGTTTCAGGCAGCACAGGGGGATTTTCATTTCCCTTTGCTTTTGAAGTGCAAGGGCTAGATATGGTTAAATGGATTTTCCCCTGTAGGGGTCAACTGAGCTGCTGAAATACTTCCCAAGTGTGATGCGAGTGGAAAACAACCCTGTATGCTGAAGAGTGGATGAGGGGTTCAAAGAGAGGTGGGCAAACCACTTCAGGAACAAGAATTCCACGAGTCAAAAACAGTTGGCACTAGAAACCTATTAAAAAGCTCAAACACAAAATATAAGGGGAGATCAGACACCTTGACCTGCTCCTGTTCACGCTCGTGCATCTGCTTATGGCTTCCATGGGAGACTGGAGACCTAAAAAAAACCACTAAAAATCCACTATTTTGTGTCACCTCCAGCAAACTCCAGCAGGAAGAATCGTGTGAGAAAGCCCAGTCAGCTGGGTGAGCTGGTGTGGTGGAACAGCTGGAGGCAGCTGTGGGAGCTGCGTTGGGCTGTGCCATGCTGGTGGGCACCCACTGAGACATGCCTGGGCTGGGTGATGATGTGGTGGGTGCATCTATATCAAGGGGAGCACGTCGTGCTGGGGAAATAACTGCTTTAGATGGGGAAATTTGTTCCTGCTGGCACTGTGTACTATAGATCCATAAATAATCAGCCCTTAAAAGCAATTGCCTCAACTAAATCAGAGGCATGTAAACATCCCAAAGCTGCATGACTAATAAGGGGAAATTATACCGTAGAAGAGGTTTCATTACTCGCCTTCGTGTCCACGTGGCAGAGCCTGTCCTGGAGAGCCTCTCCCCATCACTTCAAAGGCAGCAGCACAGACAGCGCTGCTGGGAAAGCACCCGAAAGCTCCCTACTGGTGAAGGTGCCCCTATGGTGGGGAGAGCTGGGAGCAAACCCCCTGATGGACCCATTTCACCTGCCACGAGGGAACTAGGAGGGAAGGGGAAAGCAAATGCTGCTCTTCTTGCAGGAAAAAGGCAATGAGTGAGGAAGGGAGATGGGATCTCTCCTGATGGTGTTATCCTTATCAGAGAATCATAGGATCATAAGATGTTAGGAGTTGGAAGGGACCTCTGGAGATCATCGAGTCCAACCGCCCTGCCAAAGCAGGATCACCCGGGGCATGTCGCACAGGAATGCATCCAGATGGGTTTGGAAAGTCTCTAGAGAAGGTGACTCCACAAACTCTCTCCAGGCTCTGTCACCCTCACAGTAAAGAAGCTCCTCCTCATCCTTGTACATCCTGTGGGTGCAGGATGGGCCGTGTCCATCCTGCTGAGCACCTCTGAGGCTCTGCCAGATTGGGAGCTGCAGAGAAACCCCCAGAAAACTCTTACCTTTCTAGTGTCTCTCTGGAATTGTTTTCCCAATGTCTTGAGAGGTGACGTGCCCCATGATGGAGAAAGGGACCTGCACGCGGGACATGTCCCGAGAGGAAGGTGCTGGGGCTGCACTGGCAGAGATGTGGAGATTGCAGGGGCTGACAGGAGGGCAATGCACAAAATACAGGCTCTGGAGACCTCGCTGATGGCACAAAGCCAAGCAGGGAGGGACCTCCACCCTCCTGCAGGACCTGGGTGCTCCGGGCTCCACATCCCCTCCACCTGGAGC
>WUAM01000001.1:6052246-6112303 GCA_024336885.1 Actenoides hombroni
GACCTTGATTGCCCCATCCCACTGCTAACACGCTTTTATCCATTACCATCCCAGAGAGCAGCACTTGCATTCAAAAGGATGCTCCAATCCCCAAACGCTCTTTTTAATATTTTTTTTTAATATGCTTTTTTTTTTTTATTATAAACCTTGTGAGTCTCTTCTAAGTCCGGTCCCACCGCGACAAGAGGCTTCAAAGAGCCCCTCCACATTAAAACCTGATGCTGCTCCCACACAGCCTGAGATCACAAACCCTTGCAGTAGGGATCGATTGCCTGATTAGGGGGGGAATTGATTGCCCCAGCCTCATTAGCATATCGTTAGTGCTGACCCCATAGCTGGCCCCAGTCCAGTGGGCTGTAACCTGGATGGATTAAGAAGCGCAGTGCGCCGAGGAGGGATGGGAAATCAGTGAACAGGAGAGGGGGAGGTGAACCCCCCTTCCCAGTCAATAGCATCCACCTCCTCACCCTGCCGAGGCTTCAAGCGCTCGATGCCCCTCGGCCGTGGGAGCATCGCAGGGAATGCAGCTCCTGGGGCACTGTCTCCTGTCCCTAGCGGTCCCCAGGAGGCGCATCCCCCGTGGGGACCAGGGAGGGTTTCTTTGGGAGCTCCAGCCCTTTCGAACGTTGACTAACAGGGTTTTTTTTCAGTGCTGTGAGTCAGTAGCCCCAGACAGGGTTTCCATCTGCGCTGCGCGAGGCTTCACCAGACTCTGGTTTAGGCCTCCGTCCAAGTAAAGCTGAAGAACTAGTTTGGCTTGATTTGTTGGGGTTTGATTTTGTTTTGGTTTTGGGTTTTTTCCTTTATAAGTTTTGCATGTAAAAGAAGGGGAGAGGAGCATGTGCTGGTCCTGAGGCCCCAGGATCCACCTTGCAAATGACTTACCCGAGGACAGGAGGCAATGTGCAGCACCAAGCCTGGTCCAGGAAAGTCCCAGCACAGCAGTGGGTTGCACTGAGAGGATGGAGAGCCCCCAGCACCTGGCTTTGCAGAGTAACCTGGGTTTGTCCTGAAGATCTGGGCTCTGGCGTGTCACAGCTCTGTTATCTGCATCTGAGGGGACACAGAAAGCATTTCAGTTTCATCAAAGGACCAAGGACAAGCTTCTGGGGGTGGGTGAAAGCATCAGTTCTATCCTGAGACCTGGGAGAGCGGCTGCCCAGTGCCCCAAGGTGACACTGACCCTGAGCCAAGCTCCAGCCCCATCCCTGGAAACACCTTGGTGCCTTCTGGGACTTTCAGGCTCTCCTCTGGACCAATTTGCACAGGAGCCTCTGGGCATCCTCTGCTTGCAGGTGGAGAAGTGATTCCGAGACCGAGGGAGGGCAGCAGCACTAGAAAGTCTATCAGACTTGCAGCACCAGCCTTAATATTTGACTGCAAGCTCATGAAATCCTGGCGTTGGGCAGGAGCAGAGATGACATTTTTCCAAGGCCCCATTAAGTGCCCGGAGTTGTTCAGGAGGAACCAGCACCAGCAGTCAGTCCAAGGGGCCTGGCCAAGCCCCAGAGAGGTCACAGCCACGGGTGCAAGATCAGGGTTGTTAGGAAAGTCTGTTCTCAGGTATCTTTCGAGCAGTTCTCTCCTATGTTTTTTGTTTTAAAAACCTGATGTGCAGGGACAGTTATGAGGAGCTGGGATGCTCAGGGACCTGTATATGCAGCACAGGTGACCTTGAGCAGGGCAGTTGTCCCTAGGACCCAGCGCCTATCTCAGGTGACAGTGCCAGGAACCAGCATGGGCTGAGAAATGCCAGGAGAACAGGAGGTCCCCCAATGCCCCCTGTCTTTGCTGTGGGGGTGGATGTGGGGACCCCCCCCTTCACCACTGTGCCTTCCTCATCTGCAGGATGGAGATGCCCATGTCTGACTGCCAGCAGCACCACGGCTGTTGTTCAGGGTTACGATGTTTTTCCAAAGTAAAAGGTGCTAACACCAAACAAGTTCTCATTTCCCAAATAACCAGCAGAGATTTTGAAAAGGAAAAAAAAAAAAAAAAAGAAAAGAAAAAAAGAAGGCTTTCCTCACTTCCTCGCTGTTGTTTGGGATGTTGCTGCGGTGAAGCTGCCAGATGCAGTGATATTCCCCCATGGGATGAAGTCCTCCACGTCAATACTGTCCATCAGCTCTCATTATGGTTCATTTTCAGTGTCGGGTGAATTACAGCAGGAGACTCCTCACCGACAGTCTGCCTTCAGCCCTTTGCCCGATACTCTAACAGAGCAAATTAATTAGCAGCAATGTGCTAACTACCCGAGAATCTCATAACTGTAATTGCACCGCAGTGCTCCAGCGAGGAGCATTTGATCTCCTATCGATTAACGAAACAGGTTTCCCCCTTTCACAAGACTCTTCATTTCCCACTGGCTTTCCTGCTAATTTTAAAGAGGAATAACTTGACCGAGGCAGATCTGGAGCATGGGAATGGCAGCTGCCCGTGGGATGGATGCAGCAGCCAGTGGTTGTGACCCTGGTGCTTGCAGCAATAGTGGGGCAAGAAGAGAGCACCCAAGGACCACGCACATCTCGCAGCATCTCTCAGTTCCTACAGGCACCCCAGGAAATGAGGGAACCTATTGCTTTTTGGTTATGGAACCCTGAGGAGGCACCTCTGAGGCATCCTGGTCATGCAGCAGGCATGGAGGCAGCACTGATATGGCTCTGAGACACGGGGCTCCCTTCAGCCCTCTGCAGTGGGACAAAGCAGGAGGTTGCTCTGCTTTTCACCTGATCAACAGGGACCGTGTTTCAAGTTGCATTTTTCAAAGAAAAAAACCTTGCCGGGCGTTCCCTGTGTTTTTGGAGCCGCAGGAAGGGCAAATGCCCCCCCCCCCCCGCCGATCCCTCCCAGAGCTGGAGAAACCTTGTCCCCTGTGGCACCGGGCTCCACCGCCCCTGAAATGGAAACGAGTAAACAGGATTCATCTGAATTACAGTGACCCTTCCAACCCTGACACTTTACAAGAATGATTACACATTATTTTATGAATAAGTAATGTCTCGCCGCAGATTTCCACCTGTTCTGAGCATCTCTCTGTGATCTCCGTGGCTTTCAGAAAGGGAGTTGGAAACAGAAATCTATTTTGCAGGCAGCAGAGACGCTTGAAGCCTCCTTCATCCCGTGTTTCAAGTGTTTATCTCCTTCTCTTGACGCAGCTGTGCCTCCTCCATGGCAGGCGGGTAGGACGGAGCAGATCAAGCTCTTGACGTCAAGTTTTTGCTGCTGCGGGTCCATCTCCCCGTCCAAAGGGAAAGTTGTCGTGAACATCGTTAAGCCACCAAAGAGAGAAACAAAACCCAGCTAAATTGGGTTGGCAGCTGGATCTCAGAGGCTGATTAATTAATTAGCTGATGAACCGTCCACGTGTCCAAGGCAGGCAGCTCCTGCATCGCTCTGCTCACCACTGAGGGGAACCTGGGGCGTGCGGGAAGGGGCTGGGATGGCAGATGCACTTCTCATGCTGCAGAAGAGCCCTTGTGTGCTCAGCACGGTGGAGATAACTTACTGTTCTTTAAATAACTTCCTTCTCCTCCATGTAGCAGGCCAAGAATTAACTAGCAAATATTGCTTTACCATCTTTTACCACCTCCACCCACCTGGCAAAAGGCAGGGTTATAAAAGCTGCCACAGTCTTCAGAAAAACAAACAAATAAACAAAATCCCCCCCCCCCAAGATAACTCTCCCCTTCCCTTGTCAAAATGAGCAAACAAACAAACAAAAATACTGAAAACGTTTTGCCACCAAACCTAATGTCTCAAGCTGTTAAGGTGTTTGTCCTCTGAAATCAGTGTTGGTCAAATCTAGTCGACTATCATTTCAAAACAAAGTCAAGATACTCCATTTTTTAAGTAGTATGAAGAAACATTTTGACACAAAACCCAACCCCTCATTCATCAACTCCTCATCTAATTCAGCACAAGTTCATGAATAATTTCCATCAGCCTGAAACCTCTTATCACTGATGAGACTTAGCCCAAAGTGCCTGTATCGATGTTTAAATAACCCTCACAGTGAAGAACTTCTTCCTAATTTCCTAAAATTTGAGCCTACAACTCTTGGCTGACTTGCAAGAGAATATTTTTATCATTAGTTTTTCCTTAGGAGATCTTTTGAAGCATGTTTTCCTTTCCTGGGATCTCCTGGAGTCAGCACTCGGGTGTCTGGTGAGTTTTTACAGCACTCAGCTTTGCAGTGAGCATTGGTCGGGGGGGGTTAAGCTGGAAGCTCTTCTCCTTATGCTGTTTGCAGCTTTGCACGGTTGATCTTAAGCCGTTGGTAAAGATCTAGCCGGGGGTCCCACCAGTTAACCTGGGTAACATGAAAAGCTAGTTAAATCACCCGTATGTTGTCACAGAGGGTTAGTGCAGGGGCAGTTTTGGCAGCCTGGGGTGACCTCCTGAGCAGCCGGGCGTGATGCTCCAGGGGTTTGCAGCCCAGCTTTTGAAGGAACACAGCCCTGCCCCTGCCAAACCACTCCCAAGAAAAGGGCCTCAGCCCACAGTGAGCATCCCCGGGCATTTTTTGCCAACAGCCCCGACCATCCCTTCTCCCAGCCGTGCTGCTGCGCACAGAGCTGCTCCGACCCTCCTTTCCCAAGGGGATCTGCGCGCTGACTGTCCGCAGCTCAGCTCCCAGCTCAGCAAGGCAATGACCACGGTGTTACTCAAACCCCCTGAATTTCAGGGCTGGGAGCAGCAAAGGCTTTGCAGATGCCAGCGGTCAGAGGTGGCTCTGAGGGGCTCCACAGGCAGACGTGAGCAGGGGATGCCTCTTAGGAAGCATCTCCCTTCAGGCAGAGGGTAGAGTTCCACCCAGCGCTCCGCTGCCAGATGATGCCTGGGCACAGCTCGGCTGCTGGAGCTATCCACTGACAGTGGGAAGCTGCCTCTGCCCCAGCCACCTGCTGAGAGTCAGAGGAACAAAACAGGCCTGTGTGGGGGAAAAAAAAAAAAAGAAAAAAATTAACAAAAAAATAGAGGAGAAAGAAGAAGGAGATTAGAAATTATAAATGGCAACAGACAACAACAACAACAAAAATATACAGCTTTCTCCTCAAACTGTTCTTTTAGTCCCAACAGCGTCTGCTGTGCAGAGCTCGCGTCTCAAGATTCACAGCTGCTCAAAAAAAACCCCCAAAAGCTCATGAATTATTTATCCCTGCTCAGATCAATCCTTCAGCGTGCTGTCAGGAAGGAATCAAAGCCCCAACAAGGCAGGCAAGAAAGGAAGCGGCTTCCAAACCCCCTGAGCGGCCGGCGGGTCTGTTGGCTCGTGTGCCGCACCTCGCCTGCTTCCATCCCCATCCCCATCCCCACCCCCGTCCCCATGCCCGTCCCCATGCCCGTCCCCGTCCCCATGTGGCCATGGCGCCTGTGCCAGCAGGAGCTTTACACATGTGCCCCATTTCCCATCTCTGTCCAAGACCCTGTGAATTAATAATTGATGGCAAAAGCTTATTTTAAGGTAGGGAAGTCTCAGAATCACAGGATGACAGGGGTTGGAAGGGACCTCTGGAGATCATCACATCAGCAGGGTCACCCAGAGCAGGGGGCCCAGGATTGCAGTGTCCAGGTTGGTTTTGAATGTATTTCCAGATAAAAGGTATTCAGAAAGAGAGAAGAAGTAGCATTCACCTTGCTCCCAGGGATGCTGCTTTCCCTCACCCCCAAATCCAGCCCATTTCCACCTGCACTACTTGAGGGCGATTTCCTCCCAGCTCTGCCTTGCCCACGGTGACTCCATCTCCTGCCAGCAGCCTCTGAAACTCTTTAAAACCCCGTACTTCTCCCTGCAGCCAGCACCTGCCTCCCCACCGGCTCCTTCCCACTGCACAGTGACAGGGAAGGTAAAAAAGAGCAATTGCAGGAGCTGAGGGAAGGAATTGTCCCTGTCCTCAACCCCCTTCCCGCTGTCCTCTGTCTCTTCAGGTGCTTTTGTGGAGCTGCAGATGTGGAGGAGAGCAGAGGATAGAGGCAGTTGGGGTCTGGAGGAATACTGCTTGTGCCCCCAGTCTGGTACGGGGCAGGGCTGAGGGTGGGATGGAAAGACAGGGAACGTTTCAGCTTATTTTTTCTCTTTGCTTTTCAGAGGAAAAATGCAGCCCTGCAAAGAGACATGGGCAACCTCCCTGCACACAGGGATGCTCCAGGCTTTGAATGCGACCAGGAGTGCTTCCAGGCTCTTCCCTCTCCACACCAGTGAGACCAGCTCTTGGGAGGGATTGCACAAGGGGTCGCAGGGAGAGCAGCATGAGGTGATGCTGGTGCCAGGGTGGTGAGGGCAGGAGGACAGAGCCGCTTGTGAACTCTCCGCTCTGCACACCACAGCAAAGCACCCTGATAGGCTAACCTGATGCCTTGCTCAGTTACTCTGGAGATGGGTGGCAGGGAAGCATCCCCCTCCTCACCATCATTTCTGAATTTCAGAACTTTTTCCTGACAATAGTGAAGAGCCCAGCGCAGTATCTGCTCTCGGAACTGCTCCCTTTCACATGAGCTCCCCAAAACAGCCCTAATTCACTTGGGGGGGCCCCAAAATGCTGCCCCATTCCCAGGGTGAAGACCTCTCCTGAAGGCACTGGTCTCTCCATCTTCCCCAACCCAAGCCCTTTTGCTTTCAGAGCTCTGGTCTCAACCTGCTGGCAGTACCTCTCCTACTAGTGTGTCTCCCTTTCCCTGGGTGGACACAGTGCTGTTTAAGCAGTGCCTGCAGACACCGGTTCTGTCGTTAACCACCCTCCTGCTCTCAGCCCGGAGCATGTTCTGCGATGCTGCTGCAACTCCACTTCTGCAAAGCCCAACCCAGCTCAGCAGTCAGAGAGAAAGGCAAGAGCAGGCGCAGGAGCTGGCTGCTCCCAGAGCCCATCCCCTGCCCCGTCCCGGGGTCTTGCAGGAGTTTGCCTTGGCACAAGCCCTCTGGCAGGCACTTCACTGCCAACAAAACAGACAAACTGCCTTTCCCGCTGCCTTAACCTGCCTGCACCCCACCGAGCGAGGGGCTGCGGGCGCGCGGGGCTCAGCTCTTCTAACGGATGCAGCTCCAGCTCCTCCTGCTCCACACCATCCCCAGCCAACACCCCCGTGATGCTCCTGGAGAGCATCCAGCGCAGCCCTGAATTCCCGCAGCACCTTCCCTGGTGCAAAGCCATTCATCACCGCGTACCAACAGCTCCCTCGCTAAAGGCCACGCCATGACAAAATGCCAATAGGTGTATTTACATTCAATACGTCCCGCTAATCTGGCCTTCAGAAAGCGGCTGCTGAATCCATCCTCTCGTTCCTGGGCATCGCCTCTTTAATCAGTCTCTCGTTACTGATCACAGATTGATTTCGGTTCCAGTAGCCAATAGGTTTGCCTTTTAATTTTCAGCATCACGTTTAATTAAAGCAAGGTGGGTCTGACCCCATCAAATCGTATCAAAGTCTGTCGAGACCCCAGGTGAGTGAAAACACCAGCATAAATTATTGATTAATCTGAGCTCAGATTAATCTATCACTGTTTTTCCCTGGGCAGCACGAGGACGGAGCTCGTGAGGTGTTTGTCTCGTGGCAGCTGTTTGGTGGCTGCTCAGGGCACCGGGGGCGTTTCCAGCCAGGGAAGCCCAGCAAACAAACACTCCCCGAGAGCAGCGTGGCCTTCACCTCCTTCTCCCAACACATCCCAGCCCAAGGACACAGTGGATTCAGGCTTCACCCGGGGAGATGTTACTAAACTTCTAGAGCTTGTTATCCTCTGGGAGAAGGATGAAAACTGCGGCTTGAAGTGGGATTTAAAAAATAATCCCCATTTCTGCACAAAATCCAGACTAACAGCCCTCGGCTGGAAGAACAAGTGGTTTTCCCCTGTCTGGGAGGCCCTGGAGCTGAAGGGTCAGTAGGAGTGATGCTCGGGGCAGGGAAACACTTCTCCCCTGCCCGGTCACACTGTCAAAACACATTTCCAGGTGATCAATGGCAACTACCACAAAGCTCATACCTGGAGGCAGTTTTACATCAGCGTGCAGAGGAGACGAAGACCGACAAGAAGTAGCTGTGATGGGGAGAGAAAACTGAGCAGAAGGACATGAAGTGCCCACCGCTGCTTAGCCAGCTGGCACCAGTAAGGTTTGCCCTGGGTCAGCACCACTAGTGCCAGCCCCGAGTCAGGGAGGGAGGATTTTTCTGCCCCTCCTGAGCTGGGCGAGAGCCTGAGCTCAGGAATTATCCCGAAACGCTGAAAAGCAGCAGAGGCCGATCCTCAGCAGACCCGAGAGGTCCTCTGCGGCTTGGCCAGAGCCAGCTGCTCCAGCACTGCAGCAACCCAAACCCGGAGAGCAAACACGGCTTTCGGATTCTGAATAAAGATGGAGCTGAGGAGTTCCTCCCGCTCCTGCCAGCAGCAGCCTCTCCTGCCTGAATACTAATTGTGAGGCTGAGCTGAGACCACTCCAGCACAGCTCTGGGGCCAGGGTCTGGGAGAGGCACTGGTGGATTTGCACTGTTTGAGGAAAAACAGGTGGCTTAGCTGGCTCCAGGAAACTTCTGTTCTTGGAATAAACTTTGGATGCTGCCAAAACCCGAGAGGGGTGAAGGGCTGGATAGAAATAGCTGGAGGCTGAGGAGGGATTGCCAACAGCACCAGATCAGCTCGTGAGTCAGCAGCATTAGCTCTCACCTCAACAAGCAATCTGCAAATTGTGCAAATCTGCTTTTCACAGTTCACCTCACCTGCTAAATAGCCTCAGATTTACAGCTTGGGTGTTCATGCTCAAAAATGACTGAGTTAATGAAGAAGTAGAAGCGGGGGGGGGGTTTTAAAACAAACACACAAGAGTTTGGATTTCACTTGAGATGGCTGCACCCGTCCCATGTGAGGGTTGACGCTCGACTGAGCTTGTTCTGCAAGTACATCCCTAGAAACTCCTTCCACCAGTTCCCAAGCCGGGCATCCCTTTTACTTCCCCACTTTTCCACCTGCTTGCAGCAGCTGCAGCCCCTCTCTAAAGCCCTCCCCGGGCAGGGGGATTCTTTGATCAGGGAAAGGTTTCCAATCCTTCTGGATTAAAACCCTCCCGTCATCACATGCAGACCGGACAAGGGGCTCAGTCTGTGCAAGGAGAAGATGAAAGGGGCTGTGTTTCCCCTCCCTTTGTCAAGTGGTGAGATCAATACCACGTTTCCACCGGGATAAAAGGGCCAGCTCGGCTGCGGGGGGAACTGCCTGGGAAGGAGGAGGCAGGAGGAGAATGAATTGGTGGGAAGAGCCACCCCAGGGTTTACCTTTAAAGTATTTTTAGCACCGATGCTCAGGAGGAAAAGCTGCAACAGACTACTTCAGAGCAGGACAAGTAGAGGACATCTGCATGTTGAGGAGTTGCCTCTGTGCAAAGGTGCTCAAAGCAGAGCTGGGGAACGAAGAGGGAGATGAGGAGAGGAGAGAAGGTTGTGGTGAGTTCGGCTGCTTCTTGTGCTGAGCTTCTTGAAAGCGTGTGAAAGGAGGATGGTGGCTTTAAAGCATCTCTTGGGGTCTCACCTCTTGGCTTTTAGATCTTTAAAAGAAAATCCATCAGCTCTTCACACGGCGCTGTGTGCGGGGAGGTACCTGTTAGTCCCACGTGTTTGAAATCTCAGTGTCCAGACACCTTTGGGTGATGTGCTTGGACATCTTCAACATTTCATGGAGCTGTGCCACCATTTGGCCCCTTCAGCACCACCCTGGCCCTAAGGTTGAGCCTTCATCACTCTGAGCAAAGCACAAGTGCCAATGCTTTGCCATGGGCCAGGCTTAATGCCAACCTATGCCCCAGGGGCTTTTCCACAAGCCCGAGCAGTCGGACACCTTTTGCCACAGACACTGAGAATGTCAATTCCATTATAATCCTTAATTCAAATGGTGTTTGCTCACTTTCCATCCCATCTCATATCATCTTCATGTTCTCCAACTGGCTACTATTAATCTTGCACTGCAGAGGGACGGATCGTTATGAATGGGGGAGAGCAGGGTGTTCTGTAGCTCAGACTGATCAAGCACGTTACAAAAATGGATGTGACTTCTGTCAATATTACACCACTTATTAGGAGATTTCTTTAAACTGGTCCCTGAGCAAACCCAAGTTCGTGCCCCCCCCACATCGGCACTGTTTCTGCAACTAGCTGTGTAAACACCATGTGGAGACATTCAATGGGGAGTAAGGAAATCCTGGTGGGAGAAACACCTTCCTGCAAATGGTGGTTGGAAAAGCAGACAGTCCAGGGCACCTTGAGCCTGTACTGGGGACCTGACACAGGGGGCAATGTGTGGGCTGTTGGTTCTCTCCCTGGAGTGACCATCCTGTTCCTCTTCAGGAGGTCTGGATCCCCCTTCCCTGTCTCCCTCCTCCAGGGAGGCTTTGTTCTCTCTTCCCACACAATGAGATGAGTGTCAGTTCCTCCCTTCTCATCCAGTAGCCCTAACCCCAGACCCCTTAGACACCCCTTGGAGCTCAGCACCCTGCCAGCATCCCTACGCCACTGCACTGGGGGTCCCAGGCACCCCCACCTTCTGCTGAGCCTTGGTCTTCCAGCACATCCCATGCTCAGAGACTGCAGATGACACCCTTGGGGGTGTTACCGAACCAGCAGTGGGATCCAGGCTCTTTGCTCAGACCCATCTCCAACCTTTTACTCCTTCAGGGGTTCATAGATGCCTACCCACGAGCTACCTCTATTTTATTCAGCCTGATAAAGCGTCTCCTCTTGTCCTAGAGCATCACCTCATGAGGTTTAACAGCTGCTGCATTCCCTCCCAGAAATCGTTGCATTGCTGCACCCTGGGACCGGTCCAAGATCTATTGAAGCCAGTGGAAAACTCCCACTGACATCAATCAATCCAAGATTAAAAAGGGTTTGTAAAGCCTGTGATACCTCAGGGATGAAAGATAAAAATATAGCTATATTCAAAATTTACATTTTAAAGAAATTTGATTTTCCGTGGCCAATAAAAGACAAGCATTGGCTGTTGGAAGGAAAATCAAGAAATCATTCTTGTCCTTACAGATACCGAACACAGGGGGAGAGCTGCTGAAATCTAAGTGCAAACTTGGAGGATAGAGTGGAGCCCGTGTGCCAAAACCCTCTTCTGAACTCCCGTCGAAGAACACTACAAGCCAGAAGCACTGATGGCCTTAGAATGCAGTAAGAATAAGAAAGAATAGCAAAAAAAAAAAAAAACCACCCCATTTTTTTCCAGCTTCCTCAAAATAATGGAGGAAGAGGACAAAGTGCCAGGTACCTGAATGTGTTAGTTACTTCTTTGGAATAGGAGCCTAAGAAGGAACAGCTTTATCTAAAGCTGGTAAACCAACAGAATGAAAATGGCATGAAACCAGCCCCAGAGCAGGTCACTCTGTGCTAACAGTCTTACGAGAGGAAGCAGTGGTTGGCAGCACCAAGTTAAAATGCAGCTTAAAAATCAGTGACTTAGAGGGGGTGGTGGTTGGGGGAGCATTTCGATTTTATTGTTCTTTTTTTTTTTTTTTAAATTTTTTTTTTGTTTTAATCATTACTGATTTATTTAATTACTTTGCCTCCTGAATGCCCTTTAAAAGTTTTCCTTCTTTCATAGTGGGTCTCTACCAAGCAGCTTTCCCACGGTGCTCGAGCAAAGCTCTGACGGCACCAACTTTGGGAGGAAAAAAAAAAAAAAAAGTAAGTAAATCCACTTTTAATCTCAAGGGCTGAAGGTGTTACTTTGTGCTTATATCGCCAGTATTTAATGCTAAATATTTTCAGTGCTTCTGATAACCTGGGTGAGGGTGTATCAATTTCTTTACCTTGTGCTATAAGGTGGCTTGTATTGGAAAAGAGGTAAGTCAGCTCTTTTCTAGTTCGGAGCCTGGTAAGAAAGGGCCTGTGTTCAAGTGCTTTTTGAGTAGTGGTGAACCACCCCCCTTCCCCAACCCTTTAAAAATATTCATAGATGAAAAATAAATACTGAACCTTCCTGCTGAATCTTGTAACAGTCCATTAACAGTGGAAAAACCCAAAGAATTATTAACAGCAGCAACGAAATTGGTTTGGAAACTGAGCTGTCGAACATGGGATGATGCCCAAGGATTAGAGCAGAATTTGTGAAAGAAATGTACAGTTTTACAGCCCCTTGAGCAAGTATGGGAGTTCTTTTTTTGCAGAGGATGGTATCCCCTTACGCTTACAAATTCTACTGGTACCAGCTGCAGTGATGTCTGGGAACTCACCTCTAATTCCCCGATACAATTAACGCGGCCATCAGCAGAGCTCGAGCAGGACTTTTCTTCTTTACTGATCACCCACCCCTTCTTTAAGGATGGAAAAATGTCATATTGCAGTAATTGTAATTGTTCCACAGCGCAGCTTCTCCGCTCTCCTACATCAGCAATTTGCAGTTTTAATTTCACCGATGTCTGCAATGACGCGAGAATAGCGAGGTGCACTGGAAAAAACAAAAATAAAATCTTGAGGGCTTAGCAGCTTTTTTTCCTTTTTTTGCCATGTTATGTTAAATGCTCTCGGTTTAATTTCCTGGAGTTGCAGAGGGGGAATTGTCATCCAGAAACTCAGAGGTGAGTTCACACGGTGCCTGAGCAGAACACACCTTTACACGAAGGACCGGGATGATTTCACTTGTTCCCATTAGCTGGGGGCACATCTGAGTCAGAAAAACAAGTTTTGGGTAATTTGGGAACAAAGGTTTGGGAAGCACGTGAGCGTTTCATCAGTGTCACCTCTTGGCTCAAGAGGAATTCACCATGAGAGCAAGATTTATACAAGAGCTGGGTAAAAACTCAGAGAAAATGTGATTAAGCCTCCTATTAAGGTCCTATTTTAGTGATTCTTGCTCAAATCCAGAGTTTTGGGACCTCACCTGCCTCTGCTCACCCTGACCCAGGCTGGCCAGGCTCTTTCATCTCTCAGGGACCAGCTTATTCCCTTGGGTGGGATGCAGACAACAGCCAACCTGTGGCAGAGGCTCCCCAAGTTCCCATTCTCCTCTAACATTTCACTTTCCTTCAGCTCCCCCAGTGGTTTCCACCTTCTTCAGCAATAGGAACCGATGACAGGTGGACTTTTTCATCTAGCAGAAAATGAACAGTGTCCACAGGTCACCTCTCCCTGTAGCTGCTCTATGGATTGTTCTGAACCAAGGGGAAGCCACAGCCCCATTGTCATCCCCGAGCCCTGGCTGATGGGGCTTCAGAGTCTTCAAAAGGACAGGCTCCTGCTTTCTTTGCAGCATTTTACAGAGGGATCGTCAACAGCGGCGAGGCTATAAGGAAAGAAAAGGGGCTAAAAATACCTTAATAAAACCAAAATGCATGCAGGAAGTGCAGATGGTGAGAGACAAGGGCACGGCAGCGCTGCACAAGCACGGGCTGCTTCTCCCCGCTATCAATTTTATTTTTATACCAAGGCTACGGTGAAATTTCCTGCTAATAATAATTCTTCACCTGAGGATGCCGAAGGAGCAGCTTGTTGTGAAAACTCAATAGCTGCCACGTTGGTACCACGGGTTAATTGTAATTGGGTCCATAAATCCCAGCCCGCGCTACTGTTTCAGGAGTGTAACTCTCACAGTCACGTCCTCGATGCAAATATTTGTTCTCATGAATTCCAAATTATCCCCCCATTAATATTTTCCCCATATTCGTGGTTTCCTGGAAATGTGCCTCAGCTGAGCCGCAAGAACTTGTTGGAGATGTTGAACGCCGACAGACCCGAGCACGGTTCACGCGGCGTTTTTAAACCCAAAATGACTGTCTCAGCACCTGAATTACAAAACACCTCCCCCGTCCTTGATCCCAGCCCTCTGGTTTTCAGAGAAACTTTTTGATCAGCACAAACCCCTCTATTACCAACTACAAGGACTCTCATCTTAAATTAGCCTCCTTATTAGCATAAAAAAGTGACAGGAGAAATGCTCAGTGGTCTCTGGGTCCTCACAATTCAACGTACCATAAAAGACCATTTCCATTCCTATGCCATACTTCATGTTTTTTTAATCCCCTTTCATTTTTATGACACAAACCTGGTAATCAGGTATTAGTGCCACTGTTGAGCTTTATGGAGGATAAAATGCCAGATGATAAAAACCCCGTGGTTGCTGCAAAGGCACATACCCCTGGCCTCCCAAAGGGTCCCCTGCCTCCTCTCCTTAACAAGCAGAACATCTGGAGATGTCTCTTGTTTTGATCACTTGGTTTCAAAAGGGAAGGAAGAAAAGACGACCTCAAAAATTCTAACAAGTTCACGACACAGACATGTCTTTGTAGGAACTAATTATCTGATATTGAAATCAGAGCCCCTCAAAGCAAGAGAGGCGACACAAACCCTGATGACTTCAAGCCAGCTTTGTTCCAGAGCTGTTACTCACGAAACAGCCAACTCCATCCATACTCCTGCTGCTTCCAACCAGAGAAGAACCGCGGGCAAAACACCCAACTCCTGATGCCGAGAAACCCGGCCGAAGCCATCGCTTCCCTCATTTACTTGCAGAAAATCTCATCTTCTGGACACCAGGCGAGTTTAGGAGAACAGAATCCCTGCCTAGCAATGGTGTGTTTGTGATAAACTGGGCAAACTGGAGGCCTTGGGTTCAACCCCGATGGAGGAGCGAGTTCCTGTGCAGAGTTGTGGCAGGGAATCCAGGCTGTGGATTAAGGGGCTAAAATTGCTGATGAAACCTTCATTGAGATCCAGCTGGGAGGTTGTTCTGCCACCCTATTGTATATGTCTGAACTAAACCCATTGCAGGGATCCATCCCGAGGTGCCAGGGACAGAGGTGCTGACGGCAATAAGAACATTCGGGGTTCCCCCACAGCAGTGGCCAACAGCTATCAAGTCAGACAACTGAGCCTCCTGCTCCACCACCTCTGTGAGCATGGGGAGCTGCATCTCCCCCCTCCAGGGGCTTGGCTCTTGGTTGTCAGTGTAGGTACAGAGCAGGGAGTGATTGATTCTCAGCTAAATACTCATAGGAAGACCAGCCACAGGGCTGTAAAGGTGCCTGGTCCTGGCACTGCCATCAGACAAGCCTTCCATCAACAGTGGCCCAGTCCCTTTGGAGGGTTTTGCTCCTCTTGGTAATTCACAGACCTGGGCACACCAGGAAGGAGCAGTCGAGCTAACACTCAGAATGAGGATCCTCCACACACACTGCAGTTCACCGTTTGTGCTCACAAGTCTTGGTGCTACCTCAAGGACCAGCACCTAAGACAGGACTGCACCATCACTGCACACAGCAGAGCTCCCAGGCTTCCAGCGAGAGCCAAAACCCCTGATATTTAAGCTGCATTTTTACCTTGAGAAGCAATTTGCAAACCCACAGAGCAATTCCGACAAGCCTCGCTGAAACCACATGTACTGAGGCTGCAGAAAAGATGCTTTTACCCACCCACCAGCCCTGGGATTCAGGTCAGAACGATCTCCTTCCACTTTATCATCATCGCTTAAAAATGTTCTACATGACAGAAGGAGCCTTGCAGGGACTCTCAGGGTTTTCAGAGCGTTCAGGCAGGGATGTGCACGGCCCCCCGTGAGCACAGCCTGGTACCCAGGGGTCCTGTATTGCTGTGGGGGCTTCCTCTCTTCTCAAGAAAATGTAAGGCTGTTGGGAGAGACCTGAGAGAAAAGGCAAGCACTCTTGAGTCTTCTCCAAGCCCTTCTCCGAAAGCTTGGTCAGGGATGATTCTGACTTTGAAAGAGCTTACGTAGCACTTCCCACTCTCTCCTTACGTTTGCTGGGCTAACCCTGTGATGTGAATGGCTCTTGGTGGTGCACAGCTCCCCACTAACCCAGGGACTAATTCCGAAAATGCATTTGTTTCCACGCAGGCATTAAAAACTTCATAAGAAGGTAACAAATACACAAGAAAGGGAAGAGAACTAAAAGGCTTTGGTTAGAAAATTAAAGTTGTTTGCCATGGCTTGATGGCTTAATCAGTCGATCAATATTGTTCGCAGGGCAGGAGCCATGAGCTGTGATGAAAAATGCATGAGGCGACAAGGGAGACCTGGGAGTAGAAAATTAAAAAGTCAGCCTGTTACATTTGTCCAATATTGGCAGAGAAATTAAAGTGGTTTGGGGAGGGGTGCTGGAAGGGAAGAGAGGAGCCGGCTGCAATATGCACCGCGTATCAGCGGCGGGTTCCCTTCACGGGAGAAACTTTCACATTAATTAAGTCGCTTGCGTAGCAAAAAGATGGATTTTGTAACCTTTAGCACTCGCGAGCTCCACAAGCACAGTAGGTGGGGTTTGCACATGCGAAAAGAACCCAGGATTGCTCCGCTATCAGGGATGCAACCGAAGACTGCCTGCTCTGATCAGGGTAAATGGTACCAAGATGCAGACCGGGGTGAGACGAGGCACTTGCCCTGCAGTGCTGGGGGAGGTTAATGTATCCTTGTGCTATAAATGACAGCGCTCTGTCACACACACAGCCCGAGCCACCCTTGTTTCTGTGTGCAGAGGAGTTTCTTCTTCCCCTCTGTTAAATTCGCCTGCTACCAATTCTGCAGCTATGAGGAGAACTGTGTAACTATCGAGAGAAAAGCCGTTCTAGACTATGCTCTAGGGGACGTGGGAGCCAACCACTCTCTTGGGATCACTGTCCTCACTCTTTGCCTGAAAGACCTGTTGGAAAAGCTGCAACAGAGTCCCAGTGACAAAACCCACCCATCTTGCACTTAAACAGCTTTTTGTCACCTGTCTTTTTTAACTAAGGGTAGAAAAGAAAAAGAACAATGTCCAGTATCCAAGTTGAAGACGACAACCAATATGTTGTGTTGTGAGAGTGGCTTTTTAGTCAGAGTCTCCCAGTTTCTATTACTCACAGTCAAAACTCAGAGTGAGCTTCTGCCCAGCTTGGGAATCCACATCTCAGTGATCCTCAGGCACTGACCACCCATTCAGACCTCCCTGCCAACAAGCAGCGACGAGCACATACAGCACCTAACCTGCTGAAATTCATAACTTTTAGAAGAATTTAGACAGTTGAATTCCACACCCTAAACCAGAAATACTCCAGCCTCTGACCCTTAAAAACTTGCAGGGATGGAAACCGTTGCTTCTCCCTAGGAGGGGAGACAATTCCCTCCTCCTGCAGTTCTCTGGGGGAAGGAACGTGACAAGCAGGTTTGCATTGCACTTCTCTAAGACAATTAGTTTTGTACCGAGGCACTTACAGTGAATTTTATGAGTCTCCATCAGGTTCGCCAATTACAGGTTTCAAACTTCAGGCTCAATTAACACACAGACTGGCTGGTGCTGTTTTCTGTAACTAATTATCTCCAACTGCCAAGACACGATTCCACATAAAATACTTTCGTGAACTTCAGGATTTGCTTTCTACACCATTATTTAAGTATAAACAGAATGGAGCAGACAGCAGTTCCTGAGGCAGGCTGGATATCATACTATGACCTTTTTATTCATAAAAAAAAAAATTGCTTACACTATCAAAAACCCAGGCCTTCTAATTAGTACAGTAACGGCACCAGTAACGGGGCCGCTTATTTACAAGGTGCTCTCTCATCTAAGATGCAGACATTGTTCTGTCTTGGGTGATCTTTGTACCAAGAAGGCTACTTGGGTCAAATAGCAGCACAAAAAGTTTTCATTAGGTGATTCAACTGGATTTGAAGCGGCCATTATTAATGTTTCTGTTTGGGGATTGGCAAGAATGATAATTAAAAAGTTAAAAAAAAAAGAATCAGATCTCACCAACATCCTCAAGGAAACAGATGCTTCTTCATACACAAAGTTGTGCCTCCAAAGGAACCACAAAGGTGTGCTTTGTCCCAGGTTCCTCTTTTACACGAGCTGCTCTTGCACGGATTTCTATACCTAGAAAGCTGCAGGTCCCACATCACACTGTCCTGGCAGGGAGGAGCTGCTCCCTTCGGCAGCTCAGTCTTTCACGTTAGGAGCAGACACAGTTCATTTAGCATCAGGCCACGTGCAGGGTGACACTCTCAAGTTTCTTCACTTTTCAGTTTCCACAGCTACGCAAGAGGCTGTTTCATAAACACTGAAGACTGAAATCAAACCAACCAAATGCTTTAAAAAAAAACAACCCCTCTAAACACCTTATTGCAAAGTCTGAAAAAGCTTGTAGTTTGGCTGCCCTGTTTTTGGGTCCCCTCCATCCCCTTCTTTCTATTCCATGGGATTAACCTCACTCAACATTCCTTGCTGTTAATACCAAACCAAACCCTGCCACCACCAAAGCCCCCAAGAGGGGTATCTTTTCGATTTGCAGCTTTTCACACAGACAGAAGGAACCTCAGAAATTGGTCTGCAGTTCTATACCTTAATGTTGATTCATTTGAAAATTAACTCAGGGCCACAGCTTCTCCAGCCCTCCCTTTCCCAGCTTCCCAAAACAAGCTTAGTAACAAAGCTTTTGTGGCTTGTAAAAGGAAACAAGGGTGTGCTAGTGAGAATGACAGTAGAATTAATCAAACTGCCTATAAGATGACAGAAGAAATACACTGTCCTCAAGAAAATACCAGAGGAGACACTGAACCCCAGGCCAGTGAGTGTTCAGCTGGGACAGGGACCTTCCTGGGCTTGGGGTGCAGGGACAACGGCTGAGGCTCACAGGAGCTGAACCCTCCCACCCACCCCAAGTGCAACGATGACTGGGAGGGACCTTACTCTTTGCTGGTGTGCTGCATGTACATTTAAAATTGGTTGGGAGACCCGCTGTGTGTGTCTGTGCTGCAGAAGCTGTGCTGAATTATTTGACTACTTTCAGTCCTGAAAGGTGACAGGTTATACACCCTGTCCCTGCTCATCACACATTTTCTAACCACTTAATACATGCAGATTTTACTAACATTTTTCATTACAATTTTAGTAAAGGGAAACATCTGTTTCCCCACGCCTTAGAAAGTACTTTGCATCTTCCAAGCTGCCACATGCCTTTGAAATTCCATGTTTAATCAATAATTTCTTCCTCAAAAAAACCCAACCCATCTCTGAGCCTTGAAACACCTCCCCCCACCATATCAGCATGCATGTTTGAGTGTTTCCAGTTTTTCTAAAGATCAGCGTTGAAAAATCCACACCAAACCCAAGGAATTTGATCAGATAATGAAAGAGCACCAATTCTGGAATACAAAATTTATTTCAAGCTTATAAAAGTCTTCAACGCTGCAAATCCTGTCACAAACCACTAACTGTACACGGATGTTTTCATGGAGGTTTAGAACAATGGTTGTTACCATCAGATCTCCCCGGAGATAACATTTCAGCTCAGAAGCACCAAGCCATCACCCAGAGCTTCTTACAACCTTCTTCAAAACCCACCAGTCTCACGCACGCCTTGCAGACCGATGGCCTTTCAAGGAGTCAAATGTATCCGTGCAACCTCACTACGCAGAGCTACATAGCACAGGCTGGAAGGTTCAGAAATGGCACCACCTATGAACCCATCAGCTCTCCTCCAAGACCAGCAGTTTGTTCACTCCCCGTGTTATCGACGGCTGGGCTACTACTGCCTGCAAGTGTCATGGAAAGCTTCGAGTGTTCGGAAATCCCTCCACGTGGGCGGCAGGCCATCCTGCAGAAACTTTCCGCAGCGCTGGCACGGAGCCTGGAACAGCTTTATGTAACTTCTTAACCAGGTCTAAAAGGGAAAAGGAGAGAAATTAAGAAAACTGGGTACGGATGTTCCACTTTGTCATCATTCTTGTCAAACAGGGATAGCAAGGACAGAGAACGTACTTTGGCGAGGCCCCAGTGACCTCAGGGACACGGTGATTTTATAAACAGAAACATGCTGAAGATTACAAGGTCACTGCAGAGCTGAATTCCCACTTTACTAATCATATTTTGCTTTTTTTAGTCACTTAAGCAAATTTGTTAATAGAAAATCACGCCCTCTGAGCAGGAGGCATTCGCAGCTGGAGAATCGCAATGGAAGGCAAGCGTTGTAATGCTCCTCGTAGTTTTATTGGGATATAATTGTTCTTGATGGGTGCCTTTTTCAAACGAATATTGGGTTGTCTCTTCCTATGATCACCTATCACCCCCCTGCTGCAATCAACCTGCAACAGTCTGAGCTCTCCATAGCTGAAGACAGAAGGGCTTTCCGAGCAAGCTCACTAACTTCCGCTCTAATGGGATTTGAGGATCAATACTCATTGGTCATAAAAATACTGTACTATTTTAAATCTGATTATGCTGATAAATACATACATATATATATATATACACACATACACACATATATATATATATAAGGCTAGCCTGGAACAACACAGAGGGAGTTCAGACGTTCCTTGGTAAAGCTCCTGCCTCTAAAGTGGATTGTTCCCATCGTCATACATAGCAATGAGCATTACCTAACTCAATTCCCAAACTCAAGGAGATACACAACCAAAAAACACCTAGACCAGCAGATTTATCCTGTCAAGGATGCACATGAATCTTGTCATTTAAAGTCCTATTGAATTACATCGATAAGAGAAAATTGTTCTCTGAAGAAGAGGTCAACAGAGTTTATTGAAACAAATCCTTCCATCTTCATCAGAGCCTTCTCTATAGCAACCAAACCTTTGCCCGTCAATAACTCTCCTCCAAAAGAACTAGATCTTCCCTGGGTTTAGCAGTAAATATGGGGACAAGGGCAACAGAACACTACAAGTAAATTGCTGTTATTTACTTCAGCTTGGATGGGCTTTGCTTGCTCCACAGAGAAATCGAATTTTCTGAACCATAATACAAAAATAGGTAAATGAAGTTAAATTGTACACTTGAGACATCTGTTGAAAGGGGAAAAAAAAAAAAATAAAAAAAAAAGAAATAAAAAAAAAAGAAAAAGTCCTTTGTTCTCATCAGAAAAGTAGGGCTTGACTACCTCCCGTTGCGTGGATTGCACAAGTGACACGGGAAAGGACCGACACGTTGACGCTTCCGTTGTACATCTGGTTTTGCTTTGTTACAAGTTTTAGTTGTGTTTTATCAAATCAATAGGGCAGGTCCGTGGCTCACACAAACGTGCTACCCTTCTATTAAACATTCATTTTCAGAAACATGCTCAAACATGAATCTGACCAGGAAGAGCTGCCTTCACCTTTCAAAACCTATTACTGCAAGAGGCACTCCAAGAGAAGAGACCTTTGCAAATCCCTCATCTTAGGGGCAGTTTTATTAAATAACCAAACCAGCACAGCAGGTAAGGGAGGCTGGCTGACCTGACATCACCCACTGCAAATTAAAGACCCGATGCTGCTCTCCACGCCTAAAGATTGTGAATGGCAAAAGCAGATGTCTGTTTAAAAGTCTCAGTTCCATTGCTCCAGGTTAAGGGATCATGTGATGGATGTTAATGAAGGAAAGTCTGAAGAGTCAAAAAAAACTCTCCCAAAAGCCTCTTTGGGGAGGCTGCAGCAGAGAGAACAGCAAGAGTCTCCACTGCCAAAATTCATCTTGGTAGACGCAATTCTGAATCATAAACCCTTGTTCTCAGCCTCTGATTAACAGGGCTGCTTATAAACAAATTTATTTCACAAAGAAAATTCTAAACACTAGCAGATTTAAAGATGATAAAGTTAAATCTGCATAGCAAGGCACAGCAGTATTTGATCAATTTAATTCAGTGACACAACACATCAGTGGGCATTTCCTCGACTGCCAAAACCACCTGCTGCTGTGCTGGGTGAGTCCACACAACTCCTTTGGAACAAAGTTGGGGCTGAAAGTGGACACAGTAAAATAGACTCTCCCCGATCACGTTCCTCCCTCTCATCATTCCCCAAATAACGCACATCACCTCTCACTCCAGACAAGCAAGCTGCCTCAGCTGGAACAGGCTACCTGGCAGTTTCCTCTTACTGGGAAAGTTCCAGTGCAGCAGACTTTCTACATCCAGAACTCACCTCCATGCACAGTATGAACAGTGTGAAAGGGCTTGACCATAGCAAAGATTTTGGCTCAGAGTGTTTTTCCTACTGCCTTTAGAGATCACACAGAGTAGCTTTGCAAGTAGGAATCATCAAGGAAATACTGAGCCCAGTGACAGAAGAACCACATACAACTCAGTCTTCCAACACCAATTATCCCAGCGTAATGAGAACGAGCTCTTCAGCTTTGTCTGGCTATCAGACACAAAGAATTACAGTCACTCACTACGGTCTAGCTTGTTTAAACAGAGGAAATGACAACCACACCAGAACTGCTTAATGTCACCCACTGCAAGCATGCTGAAGTCTAGCTGGTAAAATGTCTTTCCCAATACACTTACCATGAAAGATCTGACCACCACGTCTGGCATTTGAGGCAGCTGGTAGTGCAGCAGAGCAGTGGTCGCATGGTCTGTCACCTGTATCAGACACAAGGACAAAATACACTTACTAACCTTACTCAGTCTGTATTTCAGACCAAGCAGTGTTAATATGCAGAAAACCAGGATAAATTCCATGGGGAAGCAGTAAACCAAGAACTACAGGGCTGCAAAGACATTCTCAGAGTAATTTGGGGTAGTTTCTGACAGCTAGCTTCCATTCCTTCTGCCAACTTCACACAAGGATCAGCTGAAGCATCACGATCAAGTACTTCGTATGCATACAGTAAGATCAAGCACACCTTTGGCAGTTCATAAACATGATAAAAGCTGATAGTGTTGGGAAAAGGATCTCGACTGGTAGCTAACGTGAGCCAAGCAATGAGAAAGGTGTCCAGCTCTCTGCTACAGGGAACAATACTAAGCTAACATGCTTTATATCCTGCTTTGGACTAACCAACCCTTATGGAAAAAAAAAGGGGGGGGGGTGGGGAACCCCCAAACCAAAACCAACCAACCAACCAAAACAAACCCCACAACCAAAACCCAAATTCTGTACCATATCAAATAAAAGCATCCATAGCCAATAGTTTATCTAACATTCAAAAAAGATTCTGCTCAAAAAGCGCAGAATCTGTGCTTCTGTGACTGAAATCCCACGTATTCTGTAAAATCATAAACAAGCAAAGTCACTAAAGAAATGGTGTCAGAGGAAAGCACTTTGATTTTCTCTTTAAATCTTGCCATTTCTTCTTTGGTCATTTTTTTTTTTTGAAGAGAATATATCCTCTTAACCTGTAAGGATGTGTTCAACAAAAGAAAAAACATTGTTGATAATGTTGCAAAATTACACAGTTGTAGGAAACCAACTTCTAAGAATAGAGGCTAGGACTTAAAAAAAACCAACCCAAACCAACAAGGTTTGGTTTTGGCCTTTTTTTAGTGGAAAAGCCCCAACACATCCAAAACAAAACCCCTCCCTCCCACCCCTGGAATAGGATAAACTACCCTAAATTGAAGCTACATTTTGTCAGAAAAATTAAGTACACTCACCCCATTTTTTTAATGGGAAAAATTGAACTATTTAACTCTTGTAGTCCTATCTCAGGTTGCTTACACTGAACAAGAATTGAGCGCTCAGTTTCATTTCCTCTGAAACCAGGAATCAATTCATATGATTATGGTTTAGAAATACTTCCATTAGTAAAAGATTTCTGACAGAAAGCTTTTTAATTTCCCAGACAGAGCCATAACAATATCTTGCACCTGGGAATTATAGCTAGAAAGAATACATATAAAATACGTATTTATAACAACAAGAATAATTAAAGGAAAAAATAAATAATTCAGGAAAACCAACCAATGATTTGATAGATTTTTAAAAAATTTTCTTTCTTTTTTTTTAAAAAATCATTCCCATTTTTAACTGCTTCTGGAAGGGGCAGTTTCTGACAGCTGTGACACAAATCTCTAGCAGCATGCAGCCTGTCAGCATCCTAAGTTACTAGCACAGTCAACAGTTTGCTGCTTCTCAGAAGTTCTGGGCTGAACGCAGAAATTCTTGGCAAAATTCTTTGGGCTGGACTATTAAAGGACTCAAAAGCCAACACAACCATGAGAGCTCTTCCTTGCAGCTTGTAAATCTGTTAATGGGCCTCATTAGTAACTTGTAAATCTATTAATGGGCCTCATTAGTAATATCAAAGCGTCCAACAAACTACGTGATTGTCTAGTTAGTGGTTAAATTGTATTTTCTGGTTTTAACATGGAGAAGCAGCCCTCTTCTCAGGACTTGACTACATATTTCCCAGGGCTTGTCAACATACTACGGCAAATTCTGAGTGAGATGAAGTGTGAACTGAAACTACAATTGCTACTCCCAGCTAACTCGGCTCGTTCCTAACGTCTATTGAGTCTAATTCAGCACCGTGAATTGTGCTGAAGCACTCCAGCTCTCACTGCACAAAGAGAGGCTCGGGCTCGAAGCTATTCAGGGAGGTGAATCTGGAATAGCTGTATTTCTGAATAGATCCCTGTAGAGACAGGCTCTAATTCACACCACGCAAACTTCCCCCACGGAACACTCCATCAAATCAGTCTATCCTACACTGAATCCAGCGTTAAGTTCTAGGACAATCTGAGAAACAGCTCCTGCTCCCCATCACTGGTGCACAACTAACTCCAGGAGCAGCTCCGTTCGGCGCGAATAAAGGACGCGTGATTCTGACTTTCGGAAGGGGAAACTTTGGGGACAGTGAGCATTTTAACAAGCTTGCCAAAATATCCCCAAACCGGACCACATTCTGCTTAAGCCATTTATAAGTTAGCGTATGAAAAAGAAGCCACTAGAAATAATGTGAGCAGCGCATCCGTCGCACAGCGTTAACTCAAATCAGTCATTTCTTTCAAACACATCCCATGTAGCACTCAGAAGTGACTGTAATCCGAGCCCTTCTGGCAATGGGATCTTTTTCTTTTAAGATGGTGCTTTTATAAGATAGTACCAGAAATGTCAAAGAATAGAAAGTTCTGAAGATATTTATGAGCAGCCGCTCTCCTTATGCTGTATTTCTACTTCTAACGAACTGGTTTGTTTTGTTTTGGGTTTGTTTTTTTTCCTGAACAACAAAGTTGTTTTTTCTCTCGGCACTGAAGAAAGTTGTTTAAAAAAAAAAAACAACCCAAAAAACCATTAAATAAAATACTGCTATTAACAAATTTAAATTGACTGGCCACTTTGGCAAAGTTGAACATATGCTGTTTCTATTGTGATGTAAAGCTAATGAGATTCCACAGGGAGATAAAAGCCATCCAAGCATTGCTGGAACACTAATAACGTTTTCTGAACAAAAAGGAGGCGATTTCTACCATAAACAAGCGCTGATAAAGTGCTTCTAAAAATGATCAATGTGGGTGTCAAATCTGAGGAAGGGCAGCAGGGGAATGACCCCCAAACCAGCACAGAACACGATGTCAAACGGAAGAGAAAAGAGCTGGGCAAACGATAAACTGGCCAGCATATGGGAGTGATGGAAGAATCAAACCCTCCCAAGATAACACAGATGATGAAAAAAGGACAAACCGGCCAAGATTAAAAAAGAGGGGGCGGGGAAGGAAAAAAAAAGGAAAATAGAAAAAAAAAGATCAATAGCCAGCTTTACTAATGGCAATATGATTTCACACCAAAGCAAAGCAAAGGCAACTGCATATGCACCAGCTCACTTAAGGGACACGCTTTTTCTCTCAGCCGAGTTGGAATCACAAACTAATTTATTCTGGGTGTAGGATGACATTTTGTACATCTCAGGGTTTGATTTTATTAACTTCACTTTTATTGCTCTACCTTACCTACTGCTATCAGGCACTTTCTAATTCCTCTACCTCTTTTTAGATGGGAGCACGTTCAGAGGAGCGCGCATTGATTGGGACAGCAGCTGCTCTGGATCTCGAAATAGATTTTCAAGAGATCTTGCAGAAAAGCTCAATATTTCACAATTCATAAATTGAAAAGCACTTGGAATTTTTGTCCAAAAATAGAAGGCAAGACAAGGCAATCTCCTGAAGCACAATTTTGCTAAATAAAATAGCTATTGTTTAACTAAGTACTTCGAGACAGAGCAAAGGAGACTTTGGTTGCACAGAAAAAAATAATTCCGGCAAAGAGACTCAATTTAAACAAGAAAACTTCCCCTCTTGCTAACAGGTAATAATATTGCCTATTTTTTTTTTCACTTCCAAATTCAAGTTGACTATAACCATGTACTTCTTAAACGTATCTCTGCTCCCTCATCTAGGGCACTGCATACATCAGGCAGCTAACTCAGGCTGGGACTGGCCCAAACCTCATCTTCACCGGGACTTTGTGCAAATTAAATCTCACAGGCTTGTGGCTCCTGGTGAACCCCCAGCCAGCGAGCAGGGCTGCCTGGCTACTGGGTGCCTGCTGAGAGGAGCTACCTGCCGAGCCCCTGCCTCTGCTCCGCGGCAGAGTAGGAGACCTGGACTCCTGACCTTCCTCTTGCAGCTGATGCTTGGTGAGGTTATAAACAGCTTGTGACACCAGCACCCAGTGATGAGCAGAGGACGAAATCCCTGTTACTTGTCTTAACCCAATCAACACTAGGCCTTTCTAGAGTATTTCATTACCCACTTGGTAGTACTGCTCTGCTGAAATGGACCTTCCAAAGGTGACACATCCAAAATATGGCATTATTGGGCCTCGACAACACTTGTTAGTCACCCAGCATTCCCACACATGAAAATTCATTTTAAAAAAATAAAACAAAAGAAACAAAAGAAAAGCTTTCAGAAAAATTCACAGGTGAGAAAGTTGAGCAAGTACTTCTAACTGGAATATGAAGCCCAAAAGCAAAGAAAGATCTGTGGTACAGCTTTGCTCCACCACAGACTAGGTATGTTCCACAGGTGTATGAAGCTAGACCTGGCATAAAAACTAAACCATAAACATAGGAACATCACACGACTACATTACAGAAGCTGTCTCTCTCTTCCAGTATTTTAGCTCACTGCCAGTAAATACACTTTTCAACAGCAAGTGCAAAACTTCCTTTAAAGTCATAATTTTCCTTGCTACTTATTGGTTTATTCCCTCAAGTATGGCACTGAAAACTCCATCTAATATAAAGGGATTCTCTAAATCCCCTGGAAGTTTTTTAATTTTTTTTTTAAACCCTGCTAAGTTCATGGCCTTAACAGTAAGTAGCCTGTAGCAATGAGTTCTGGAGGATGCTGACAGCACTAAAAGAAAGAAAGGGAAGTTATTTTATTAGTGTTTAGGCCTTTTATAGTGTGGAAAACTGTCTGAGTGCCTTTGTTCATTTCCAAGGATTCTCATCATTCACTCTTCTCTCCACGAGTGAGTGTCTTGAGTCTCTCTGGAGGGAAGCTGGTGCACAGAACCCGGGAGGATGATAGATGGTGCCTCTACAACAGGCACTGATCAACTCCACGCAGATCCTTTCCACACCCTTCCACACCCTCAATTCACTAAAGCACTACCAGACTTCCCTGAAGCATAGGATTTATCACTTCTCTGCAGAGTTCAGAGTGTTTAGGGTTTTATTTTGCTTGTTCTGCTTATTTGGACTGGGTCATAGAGATTTTATTTCACGTAAGGAGGTCTTTGACCAGAGGCAAGTACTGATCATGCATGGGAGCAATCATGCAGGTGACCCTGGAACAGTCCATCTCCTCTCCTTGAAGAGACATCATCAATAGCCCAATATTTGTCTCATGCATGCATTCATCCTGCATGTGATTTTGTTTTGAGATTATTGACAAGAATATATCTTCATACATTACAATACTTATGTGCCCTTGCAGTGGTGAAAATCGTGCTGCCGAGTCCCGTCGCTCTGGGATCGCAGAGCTCACAAACAGCTTCCCTAGAGCTGAGGTTAAAACAGTTCCGTAGGAGGATGCAAAGGCAAAACAAAGCCAGTCTGTTGCATGCTAAAACAGACAGACCATTTGGGTGAATTAAGAATGGGACTGTGAGATCAGAAGGAAATACATGGGTTTAAAGCCTGTGCACGTGACTGAAACGGCCAAAGAGATCAGACTACACAGCAAAACCCGCTCGTAGCTGAGCAGCTTGGTCAGTGAAACAGTTAATGTTTGACACCATCTCCCCTTCTGAGACACTCACAGCAGTTCCACTATCCTACATTTTTGCTTCTTGTCTGAATGCAAAGTTATGAATATTGCACCATTCTCTCCAGTACATATTTTCTTAATCCTCTGCACAATGACCTGGAATTACGCAGCCCTCACGTACACTCCTCTTCCCACCAAAATTCAACCCCCAAATATTTCCTTATTTCCCGTTTTGTTCTAGTGTGTCAAGACAGGCAAGGTGTTAAAATAAGGAGGTTTAAGATCAAAACAGCTGCTGCTCCTGTGGAGTCTAAATGTCAGACCAACACGGAAGTCTGAAAAACCTTTTCTTTGCTCCTTGTGCTTTCGCCCTTTCATCAGCCTTTCCTCTCTTATTTCCACAGCTCCATTCTCTGAATCTAACCCTGCTGGTGGATTCAATGCCTATAAAGCTTATTCACCCCAGGACCAGATTCAAGGAGTCTCCAGGGAACTCAGAAAATGACTGTACACTTTAACAGTAATGGGCCCTCTGGGAGCCGTCCCCCATCAAATTATACACACTCGGGTATCCTGCCTAATAAGAAGCAGAGAGAAAAGGCTTGCTGACACAGCCAACGTCTGCAAACAAAAAGTCAGGACAAATTTAGCTTTGTTTGACAGGGTTGGATTGAAGATCAGAGGTCTTTGGTCCTTAACCTAGAAAGTCATGCTGCAACCCTGTGAGAATTTGACAGGCCCACAGCTACCACAGGCAGGTATCTTGTGAGCTCCAGATGTTAGATTATCATTGAAGATGGAGTTTGAGAACTTGGTCCAGCTTTTAAAGAGAAACAGCCCTGCCCTTCAGAGGGATGATTGATTTTGTGGTGTTAAAGGTGGTGGAGCTGAAAGGGCTACCCAGCCTCCTTGGTGGGAGCAGTAAATCAGCCGCATTTTTCCTTCTCATCACAGCACTTCCACGTCACCTTACTGGAAATGTGAGAAATACATTTCAAGAACATTCAGATTTGCTCTGACACATTTACGGATGAGTTTTTAATGGCACGAAAACATTTGTTCTGAAGATCCTGTAGTACAGATCCTACACTAGTAACCAAGGATAATAGTTTCTCTAACACTATTTTATCTACTTCATTTTGCTACTGCTAAATCACTAGTCCTGGGTACTACAAATGGATACAAGTGCAGCTTCAGAGAATAAAAAGAAAACCAAACCAAGCACAGCACCGTGGAGAAAAACCTTACTATGCTGAACCACAGAATTTTCCATCATCTGTTTGAAAACTTGACTTAGGTCCTAGCCTTAACTTTTCAAGCTATCAGCTCGATAGTACAGAATCTATTGATTAGAAAGCACCATCACCTTGCATTTTTATCACATTTTTCATGCAAGAATCTGAGAGCAATATGCAACCAGTTCAGCAATAACTCCTGTGAAGTCAGCAAGTATTGCCCCAGCCTAAGGGATGCAGAAAACTGATCCAAAGAGAGGTTAAATCGCCCAAGGTAACACAGTGACAGACCTGGGAACAACAATGTATAAAAACTACTACCAAAAAATGCAGGCAGCTGTTCAACTGTTCACAGGGAACCCTTTCTCTTGCAGTCATTTCTTTCTACTGTGGTTTGTTGTTGTTGCTTTTTGTTTGGGTTTTTTTTTGTGAATATCAATACCTCTGGTATTATTTGCCAAGAGAGAACTGGACAATGGGAACTTAATAGTCAGGTTGTATCACATTATTTTAGAGAATTAGGAAGAGAATAAAGATTCTTATTTATCCATAATGCAGCCACAGAGGCAGCAGTAAGAGGGGTATTTCACATTTCCTCACCTCTTTCACCTTTGGTCTGAAGGCTATCACCTGGACCTTATTTATGCTCCCCAAATCCTTAATCTTGGGCTCCTAAGAAAACCTTAATTTAGTCTACTCTGTTACCTTGCATGTTGGCAATTAAATTGATATAATCAAACCTTCAAGATGTGTTATCATTTAGCAAAAATGATGGCAAGTTCCAAGTTATTCTAAACCAAAACATCCATGAAGACAATCTGAAGCCTAAATGATCTCACAACGTAACACACACACAAGGAAATTGAGATGATGCACTTAATTACAGAGCCGTAAGTACATTCCATTGCAAAAGTTACTTAAAAGCATACTGATAAACAAGTTACTGAGATTTATGCTGTTTTACTTCCTGCTGTATTACCCTGCTTGACACTAAATATTTTGGAGCAAGGAAAAAAAAAAGAAAGACTATTTAATCCACCAATCTCTGGGGTAAAGAATCAACTGCAGCAAAAGTGGTTTTTTCACGCCAGGCAGAGAGGGAGAGCAACTGACCTCCCCAAAAGCTGTCCTTTGATCTGTAGCAGGTTAATATCAGAGGTCAAATGTCTTCCCTTCTGACTGCGTATGAAATCGTGGAAGGAAGATGCACAAATACAGCCAATATGCCACATTTTGACCCCTGCTTTTATGCCCTTTTGAGTCCCCGACCCCTATTTGTTAGACAAACCACAAGAGTAGATGAAAGGAAGCTAGCATGCTAGCTGGAGACTCCAGCTCCTTGAACTGTGGCTTGAAGGTAAGGAAACATGAATTTAAACCCAGATCAATCTGAACTTACAGCATTTTGACAAGAGGCCTTCAAAGAGAAATATTCTCTTCCCTGCCTGGAAAACAGCAAGATATAGATCTTTCCAAAATAGACTTTAACCTTCTTAATGGTTTTATACTTATTGCTCCCACTCTCTCATCGGTCTTTTCTTACTTTCTGGAACAGCATTCATTTCACTAAGTTACTCCTTTTGCTTACACTGCCACGGGAAGAGAATTAGGGAAAAGAACATAATTGGAAAAAAAAAAAACCCCTCCAAACTCATTTTGGAAAGTGATAAATAAAATTACTGATTTATTCAACTCCAGCCCTCAGGAGAGGGGGGGCAACCAACACCAATGAAAACAGCGAAACAAAATCCAAATGAACCTGAAAAGAGTCCTTCCTCCCCCAAAAGATTTAAACTAAGAGTGCTTGAAGATTCCTCATGAAATTTTAAGGCTAGAATAGTATAATCTGCAATTTCCTATTCCAATTCATGGTCTGGAACTGTGATGGAAAATAAATCCAAACTACATAACAGCAGAAATTATCTCCTTTTCTACTCACAGTTTTCCATCATTACAGCATATTGTTTGCTAAGTGCAAATTGTGCCATCAAGGGAACAAATTGTGAATTCTTGTACATAAGGGCCTTGATATTTAAAATAAACTCCACGTTATCTCCTATACGCATTATGTAGAAAGGAATGATGAGAGACTTACCTTCTGAAAAACTTGATAGTTGGATTTAGACCATATGTCAAGCTGCAGTAGGAAAAAAGAGTTACACGTTACCACACGTAAAGAAGCAGCTTTTACAGAGAAAAAGCAGCCAAGCAGCTGTTCGTATTAAAAAACCAGGCAAAGAGATCTATGGAGATGTCTTTCTCAGTTCACTGTTTTGTCCCATTGCCTTTACCTGTTGCAATCCAGAAAAGGCAATTAATAATAGAAGATTTCCCTTGTACTGTAAAACAGAATGAACATATCGCAGTGAAAATAAAAAAATACATATACACAAGACCTGTTGAATTAATGTGTTCTCTTTAAAAACAGCAAAATCTTCATTTGTATGGGGTTGTGGCTGATCTATGCAAATATTCATCAGCTTCATTCACTCTGTTTCTAAAATGAGGGCATTTTTACTAAGCTTATGCTTGTCTTGTGTCTGAATAAGTGATTCAGTTACAAATGACACAAAGAACGTTTAGCTGAATTAAGCCAAAGCACTGGTCTATTGGGGCTAAATAAAACATCCCTTAGGAAACTGCATTTACATTTGCAGACAAAAAAAAAAAAAAATCCACACTAAAAGAGATTTAAGGTTGTACATAACCGCACATATCCATGACTTAAACATGGGCTCAACTCTATATAAACTAAAAGAACAAAACTGAGGTAAGTTTTTATTAGCCCCAGAAGCCAGAAGGTAAGGCTGTCCTTGGTGAACAACCAAATGGCTCACATGTTAAACAATGTCAACTGACATGCTAATGCTCTTTTAGCCCTGCCTAGGGAATATCTTGTACTCTGTCAAGGAAAAGCAGCAGGGAAAACCAAGAGGAACTTCCATCAACCCCACTCTTGCAAATCCCTCCCGCCCCCCCCTTTTTTTTTCTCTTGCAGATTCCATTGTACTCAACAATTCCATCTGCACAAACCTTGTCAAGGGAACAGTGTTTGATACAGTATTAATTTCAGGAATTTTAGTCTAGACAAAAGAAAATGATTTTTTGAGTGAACTTATGAAGCAGAGGGAGCTTGTCTAGTGCTTGGTAATACCATTGGACACACATTTTCCCACAATGGGAGCTCATCTCCTTTATGACATGGTACAACTGATTATTTTAATTGTCTTATGCGCCCGTAAGTCCGAGCTGGAATTACAAGTCTTTTAAAAGGCTGGAATTGCAAGTCTTTTTAAATGGAGGAAATCAAATGAAGTGAGTAAAACACACTAAAATGGGGTGAAGGAGGAGAGGAGGAAGGATGCTGAACCCATGTAATTAATTCACATTGCTAATAACGTTCAGAATGCCAGAAGTTCCCATTCTTTCAAGAGTAACACTGATAAGTGGTTGACTTCTAAATACTGGTACAAAAGTGGCTCCTGAATCCCCAAGTCCTCAGTTTGAACAGGAGGTGATGTTAAAGACTTTAAAAAATCACTTCAGGATAGATGTTTCATGGCTTAGTACCAAGCACCTTGTCGTGAGACAAAAAGCAAGTCGATGCCTCGATGCTTTTGCCAGGTTAGATGAAGACAGAAGTACCCTGAGGCATGCACCTACAAACCCTTTCTAAATTTGCTGGCTCTTAGGGTGGCATCAAGAACTGTGATGACACTCATATGCTACAGCTCATCCCGGCCTGGGACCTTAGCTTGATTTACACTTTGATACCAGACCTGTGCCTGTCAGGAAGGAAGCATCGCATTTCCGCGCTAGAAAAGTCTCCATCTGAAAATTAAAAAGTAACCCTTATTTGTAAAAAGCTGTTTTCATGTAATTTAAGGGCTTCTTTGATGGCAGACAGAGCTGGAATGGATGTATGGTCTTGCTAATCTCTAGTGATCAAACCAAGTATGTCATCCTCTCCAGTTAGAATCAAAATCTTAAGAAGTCCACTTCAGATGCTGCATTAGGATGAGTCCAACAGGTTCTGAACGTTCAGCGGTTCGCATGAAGATTGAAAAGCTGAAAAAGTAATGAATATCTGTCTTACAGGCATGATGTTACCCAAGCTAAAAAAGAGAGGAAAAAAAAAAAAGAAAGAAAAAGCTACCACACCACATGCATACATCCTAAATGGCTGCCCACCTTTCCCCCTGAAACAGAGGATTAAGGCAGAGGGGGATTAAAGAATGCATCGTTAGAGGTCTATTATTCTTCAACTTTTCACTTTCAATCAAGACACACATTTGTAACTAAAAAACTGCTGAAAGCACAATTTCAGGGCATCCTCTGCATGTGAATTAAACCGGGGCTTTTTTTTTTTTTTTTCTCCCAATGCCCCACTCTCCCCACCCACCCCCAGCCTAAGTAACAAGAGGCCATTTTCTGAAGGTCGTCTGAACGATTTCAAAGGCGATAACAAATCAGAATGTTCCCTGCATCTAATATCAAACAGGTCCAGTGCCAACACTTATTAGAGAAATCGGATTCAACCCCCCCTTCACCCAAACACACACACATCCAGCTTTGAAGTGGAAAGAATGCAGGGATCAGAAATTACCCGAGAGACAGCTCTGCCTGTCTTTGAAGCTTTCCTTTGATACTACTATTTCTTTTCCTCTCTTACGCTAGG
This sequence comes from Actenoides hombroni, assembly GCA_024336885.1. Classification (NCBI taxonomy): domain Eukaryota; kingdom Metazoa; phylum Chordata; class Aves; order Coraciiformes; family Alcedinidae; genus Actenoides; species Actenoides hombroni. The sequence goes on from WUAM01000001.1 coordinate 6,086,057, forward strand.
AGGCTAAAAGCTGCCTTTTCTTATTGATATGGAGTAATTAATGAAGCCACAGCATTAACATAACCCAAGTTTCTTAACATGACAATTCAACAGAGACACTTATGTTTCTTTAAGTCTAACAGATACAAAAATAGGAATTTGACGGTAAGCGCCCGCTCAAAATACGCCCTGCCAAGGTGGTTCTTGGTGTCTGCATCCAAAGAAAAGCAGAGTTATCATGATGTCAAAAAAATCCCAATAGGTTTTCTTTTTATTGACAGACATGGGCTACTAATGGCTCATCTAACAATAAGCCTGCCCTGAAAGGGTGAGCGGCATCGCTTCATTTATTCCAGAATCAGGACAACACTAGTAATTAATTACTACCCATGATTAAATTTCAGTGCACAATGAGTATGTCAGAGCTTGAAATTAAGGGTGGCACAGTGCCATGGCTAAAACCACGGGGCTAATTAAAAAGCACCAGTATGTGGTGGATGCAAGGGGTTAGTACGGTACGCAAGAGAGACCGCAGAGCGATCGGCATCCAGAACCCACGACCTGACAGAGCCTGCCAGATCTCACCTATTGTTTTCACAAAGTGTCACCAAAAATGTCTAAGTTATGCAGCTGGCAACCCGACAAAGACACGTTCTGCAGGGTTGGTGAATAATTCACGAGGGAAGTGCACGAAGCACTTAAGAAATGCAACGATTCTTCGTCTGCATAAGCAAAGCTTGAAAACAAGACCCCAAAATACAGTGTCTTGTTTTACCCACTGCAAGCTTGAGACTTCCATTTTTTTTCACCTGAGTTTTGAAACTATTTAAATCTGGAAGAGGGAGTAGCCAATTTAACTAGACTTCAGTAAGGCAGAAACCACGTGAAGCTTTCAACCTGTCAACCTACACAGCACAAAGTACAAGCACACAGTGAGCTAAAGCAACCTGGATAACGCAGTGTCAGCTTTCCTGTGTAACTGTGAGGATGTCACCGTGCTCGGTTCCACAACTAGCAGAAACACCCATATTTGTTTTTTCTCTAGACTTGCCTGACTAATGGACCAGAAGACTACTGGTGCCTCTGCTGTTTACATTCATCTCTTCCCTTCTGCTTCCCAGTAATGTAAAATTTGGTAAAACAGTTGTACTTCCAGAGATAAATGATCACTCTGCTGATCTGCAAGCAAATCATTGGCCTCTTTGGTGCACTGTCCCTTTCTCACTTACTGTGTGATCTTCAGCCTCCTGATGATAGCCGTTTCCTCTTCTACTGAATATCATTTGTTGCCACAAACCCCGCTCTACTTGGAGAAAGTCCCCCACTGAATTTCACTTTTCTTACTTAAAGGACCTTCTGACTTGGGCAGCAAGGAGGTGACTCAATGGACCCTCAGTCAGCTTTTTAAGTGTCAAGAAGCACAAGGATTTATCCAGTGTCTTTTCCAACATGTCTTACAGAAAAGACAGGAGCTTCAAAATTGACATCTTCTATACCACTTAATCTTGTTGTTGATGTTTACAGATATAAAATGCTTCCTAGGAACACATCTGTTAACTCCATAATCAGCAATTACTGTGTAAACTGCTCACTGGAAAAATGATCACCTCCCACTGTGATCCTGAGGGTTCTTGGTATTTCTGGTATTTAGTAAAGATGATACTTGCTGATCTCCTTTTTCATACTCTTCTGGATGAGACTCGTGTCTCTTCTGAATGCTAGTGCATTTTCCCCTCGATCAGGCAAGAAACTAAGGAGCTAGGCTAGTATGGTGCAACCTCACTGGAGTACTTTCCCAACAGCATCTGTTGTGGCAAGGAAGGAATTGGAATGGACTCTGTTTACGATTGACTGTAATCGCTCATTCCCAGCAGGCACAATAAGTAAAGCGAATCATTGCAAGAGCACAATCTTATTCTTATTCTCCAATTACCAGCGTAGTTAATTAGTGAAAAAGAGGGAGCTTACTGTTTGTCAATATGTGCTCCAGTTGGCAAAACTAGCAAGCTACGCATTTATTCAATCTTTCAAGCCAAATTTACTCATGATTTAAGTGGCTGCAACTGTAATTCTACTTAAGTCAAATGAAATGTTCCTATTTATACCTAAAGTGCAGACATTCAAGTTTGTGAAAGGCATAGGATGGCCCAGTGGAATAGCAAACTGCCACATAAAGGTCACAGGCTCACGCAGCCTCGTGGGAGCAGTCACATAACCTGGCTTTGGACACAGAAAGCGAAATCGCTAGAAAACAGACTCCACTGCAGATTGGCTTAAAGTGAGAAAACAAGCCAGGTGTTAGCAGCGATGCTCTGGAGAAGCTGAACTGCTCCCCCCAGACAGCAGACAAAGGTTAGTGCCCCGTGCCCAAAGTTGGCCTTGGTGGGTCCTGCTCTCCCGCTCTCGGCAAGCGACGGCAGAGAAACGGTACACGGCTCTCAAGGGAGTTAACCTTGAGCTAAATAAAAGCCTGACGCCAGATGCCGAGTACCAGAAAGAACCTTTTACTTAGCTTTTCAGCATATATAGCATTATTACATCTCAAGGCAGCTTCAAAGGGAACTGGATTCATCGGAGAAAATGAGCACACCCAAATGAAGCGTGACACAGGAATCCATCAAGCAGTGTCAGTGCTCTTTAGGTAGAGTATCACTTCACTTCTGAGCAGAGCTTGGGGTGAAGGGGGCTGGTAGGCTCCGTGTGTATTTCTGTGCTAATACAGAGGGAGGCTGGTGCAGCTGCTGCTGTGGCAGAGTGGTATTTAAACCTGCAGATTTGAATAATGCAAATCAAACCCAGGCGATTTTTATTTTACTACTTCTTGGGCCAATCCCCTGCCCTTTGAGTGAGAATCTCCCCCCTGGGAAATCCAGCTGTAGGATTTCCTTCAGCAGAGCAGCTCCTGGCCTTTGCTAGGGAATGGAGGCTGGGGCTCAGGGCTGCTGAACTCCGGGTCAGTACACAACGTGCTTCTGTGTGCTAAAACACAGCGCTTTTGAAAGGGAAAAAAGTCTCACCTCATTATAACATGGCCTATGGGTGCCAAGGACTCGTCATGATATAATGAACTTTTTATTTTAATAGGCTTCATAATCAGAAGAGAAAGCTCCAGAGAGAAAATGTGAAACATGGAGGTATTTAGTATTGGTACTGGCAAAGGAGAGTCCTGGCGGATGTCTGGGTAAGAGAGACCATTCCACCCCGAAAAGAGAAGCGGGCCGAGCCGAAGGCCGTCAGGTCCCATTGGCATCTAAAGAGAGCCATACGGAGTGTGTGCAGTCAGAGGAACTCCGAGGGTTCAGGCAGGGTGAATTCTTCATGTAAGGAATCACTTGTGGAAACAGGTAACGCTTGCTTTAATAGCTGCTGTTCAAGATGCGCTATTATTGACAGGCAAATTATTGAGGACTACCTACCAACGATTCGCGCTGCTCCGTTTATCAAGTTGAGCACAAAAGTAGCCCAAGATTTCCCAATGGCTCTCAGAAAAGAGAAATCTGAACCTTGGGCTATTGATGCGCTGGTACACTGAAAAAATGTTTTCTCAGTAGACATTATTAACGAGGCAACTGGGGTCTAAGGTGATAAATTAGAAATTCAAGCAAGGGCTTCAGAGCTTAGAAAGAAGTCAGACACGTGGGTCTGAAAAATCCAGGCAAAGCACGAGAAATCTAAACCTGAGCATTCTGCAAAACGTCCGCCGAGTCTTCTGACAGCTTTACGTTTCTAGCACACTCGTGATGGGATTCCTGTGCTCTGTCATTTACATACCAGGTAAAAATAAAACGTAACCTTTCTGGATGTACAGTAACCTACCTTGCCATCTTCAGTATAGACGTTTTCGTTGTACCCTTTCACTATTGTCCGGTCAATGAAGAGGCTCCGCATCACCACTATCACTTTTAACACTTTTCCTAAGGTAACCTGTGAAGAACAAGAGAAGGACAAAAACAAGCTGAAGGAGAGTCGGCGGTGCCTGAATTCACAAGACCATCAAGTTAACAGCTTAAGGTGATGCAATTTCAGTTTTCAATATTTTATAGACAGACCAAAATAAAAGGTCTAAAACCACTGTGAGTGTTCTGAGGAAGAGGCAGACTGGAAAGTGCAGAACGAACAAACATTCATTTGCAACTGAAAATGTAGGAATCCACAGAATTCCCCTGTGCAGACCATGACACTGCCAAGCAACTCTCTCAATTTTATTAACACCACAACTCAATAACTTGTCAAAAACCATGAGCAAATGTGATTATTTTCAATGTATGTGATATTCTCCAATATAAGTCCACTTAGAGAAAATTAATTTGAAAGAAGAATTGGACTCTTCTAATGCTGGCTTCTAAAAGCATGCCAGGGGTTTAAAGGAAAGGATTTTAGGTCCATTAAAAGTGAAAATTACTTAAAAGGAAACTACAGCTAAAAAGTAAAAATGTTGTATTTTCAAAGGTTTAATTTTCTTCTCTGAAAAGTGTAAAGAATAAAACTAGTATCATGGAAAATATAAAGGGTTGGTCAGAGTAGAACATAATAAATAAGCCTAAGATATATTATTGACAAAAATGCAATAATGAAGTCATTTTAATCTAAAAATCAATTTACATTTCAAAGATGAACTTGCACTTCAATATTATTAAGATGTGTGTCTAATGATAATTCTTTTGTGTTTTGTTTTACAATTATTACAGAGTTTTTCTTCACCCGCAGTATCATAAAACCAAGATAAAAAAGAAACAACCGGTTTATTTAGTATTTCCCAGTATTTTCCAACTTTCTTCCAGCTCATTTTCCATTGCCTGCGTTCCAACATTTAGTCTTGTATAGATTGCCACATGCTAAGAACAATTGTGTTTTTCCTGCTAACCTCAGCAGACAAATCCACACCCAAAGAAATCAGTCAATATGCATCTTTATTGATTTCTTACACATTTTCCCTCTTTAATTCCTGCTAATGACTCCTACTTACCTCCTTGTTTCAACACCAGCAACCTCAACTTGATGCTAAGAGACTAACAGGCAAATCTACTCTGAAAGTGTCAAGATGCTTCTTCCCCTCCCAAAGAGGAAGATGGAAAACCTGGCATGAAGACTCCATCTCAGAGCTGATGCAGGGACCGTGCTGCTGTAGGAGGGGAAATGGTGGTGGGAATGGGGTGACAATACAGGACTTTGAAGAACATTTATTCAAACTACTCTGAAGACTGCTTATTATATCATTGTAGAGCTGGGCTGTTATAAACCCTGAAAAGAACTGGTAACAATCCTTTGGCATGGGACATGGAGAAAGCAACTCTAAGAGAGAGGAGTCCAAATAACAGGGATGAACTAGTGGATGGCAAGAAAGAGGACAGGGAAATGAGAAAGGGAATAAAAGAGCCAAAGATGCACTTCAAGAAGACAGGCTGCTCAGCACGATTTTGCAAGAACATGGAGAGAAAAAGCAGGTCAGAAGGAATTTTAAACTAAAATAAATCTTATTAATGGAAGAGCAAAAAGGACACCCAGACCCAGCTTTATTTATAATTTCTATCTCTGTTGCCTTTGCACAGTTCAGTGGGTGCTTGCTTCTTTCCACTTCCCTGACGTTCTGCATTCATGATATCTCACATTGCTGCCAGGTAGAAAAAAAAATATTGGATGAAATTGATCTGAAGCCTGTGTGGGATGTTCCTGAAAATCCTCAGTGTGAGCAGTGGAACACAACAAGCTGAAAAATCCCATGCTTGGCACTCCAGCTTGCTTGAATATACTCATCGCTGGCCTCAAACCGTCCCACAGGACCTACCTGCACAAATACTTTCCAAATGCTTCTGCATTAGCTCAGAGCCTTTTTTCCCAGTCATCTGTTTTCACACCCTTCCACGGATCCACTGCATGCTCTCAGCATCCTTCACAGCTACCCAGGCCCCAGCTGTCACCCACCCTGCAGTACTGAAAGGTCAAGTGCTGCAGACTGGTCCAGGACAGCAGCCTGGATCACCCACGTGTCAAATGTGGAACAAGTGGGGTTCCACTGTCTCCCACGAGTTTAAGGAGCTGCCTAAACCCATCCTTAGGTGGGTACTAAGGACTCTCAGCTCCCTGACCAAGGCACTACTCTTGCAATCCCTATTTAGGCAACGGTTTGTGCAAGGAGGGTCCTCTCTGGGAGTAGGGGTACCCAGGCATCTTGCTGATACAAAACAAATGCATTGCAGTTTTGGCTGGGTGAGTCCCAAGTTCTCTGAATTAGCCCTTACAATACTCTGGCACTGAAACAGAAAACTTTATTTTGTGCCACTGTTGTCTGGATGTGGGATTCCTGTAGGTTTTCTACTGTCTGGAAGAGACATCAGGACTTTCAGATGTTTTTTGTAGGACTGTATCATTAGTTAAGTCTGACAGAGCAGAAATTCTGTAAAACTACACGTAGCTCAGAGAAATTACAGTTCATCATTTTAACAACATTGAAAGAATGAGGCTAGTGGTACAAAGACTGAACAACAGTCTGTCACTAGACTGGAGGATGCTGTAACATTTGGAAGCCAAATGTATGCTCCACAGCTATTTTGTGGGTAAAGCACATTCTGTATTGCACACAATACCATTTATTCTTCCCCTCTAATAATCAAGACTGGTAACTGTTTTCAGGAATTAATGTTTTTGTTCACCTCAACCACATTTTACAAATCATCTTTTCCAGCAAACCATTTTGTTTCATTGCCTGTTGGCTAACTGCTCTGCACGTTCCGAAAAGACCTAGGTATGGAATGTAATATACACCTATAGTCATACAACTGCATCCCTACAGATAACCTGAAAGAAGGTAATAAAGAGCTAATGGCTCTGGTAAAAAAGTAATTTGATAGTTCTGCTCTGAGCTCCAGTAGTGCAGGTCTCTCTTTCTGGAGGTCAAGACTCGCCCAGACGGTCGCTGTTCAATAGGCACTGAAATGTCCCTGCATTTCCACAGATATCAACTGGAAGAAACTTCTTTCATTGTTCAGAAAAGACACCTTTCAATCGTGACAAAAAGGCAACAATTTCCTTTCTAAGACAACCTTTCCTATTAAATTTCAACTTCTCCTGTCGATATCCCGTTAAGACAGCACTTGGCTTTTTAATATTTTGCCTGAAGGATATATGCCAACTTGCCCTTGATGTAGAAAATTTTAATTCAAATCAATACATGTACAAGGTCACTTGAAAATTCAATTAATATGAATGAAAAAAATATGCCCAAAGTTCTGTGAGCTGAAAATGGAACAGCTGCAAGTTAAAATACTTCTGTAGCTTATGTTTTGGTCTGTGTAATAACAGTGTACTTCTAACTTCCTTTTAACTAAAGGATACTAAATCCAGACAGTTAAGTTATTCATAAATCCCCTGCTTCCTAAAATGACAAGCTCCAGAAGAAGGTGGGACAGGCAGCTGATCGAAATCTGCAATATTATGCAGCTCTTTCTGACAAAGATGTATAAAATAAAAATCTTCTTGAAATATCCCAGTTTTAAAAATATTTTGTCTATCACCCAGATAATTCTCAAAGAGCATATGACAGACACCGTGTGCCAAGAAAGGGGGAGGGGAAACAGAATAATTGCTGAGAATGGCTTAGATAATTTCTTGTAAGACTGATGAAAAAGTTCCCATTTAACATCATTTATAATTGGAGAAGAAGTGAAGTTGCTCTCCAAGTCAGTCAGAATCGGGGCCGAAATGAATTTACAAAGTGAAAAGGATCACAATTAATTTACCAGGCCAGAATTCTGCCTGGAGGAAATAGCTTGAAATGCCCCCCCACCTTTAATTTTGCCTCCTCACTGAAACTGATACCACACAAAACACCCTTTTAGAAACAATTTTTAGAAGGCATTAACAAACATTCTTTCTCCAGCTTTATTTAAAAAGTTTGCTGTTAGGAAAACGCATGCTGACAACACCAAGCTCCAACACTTTGCAAAAAATTCCCCAAGCTCCAGATTTCCTCTCAGCATCCCAGGGAATTTGCTGCTGATTTTGAGCTGCAGATGCTCTGCAATGCAGAGCTAAATGAAAGAAAACATTATTTTCAGTTAACATGGGTACCTCCCTGCTTGTATAAAAAGGAGCACAAGTCTGTCTGCGGTCTTTGTTCACCTTGAAAAACAAGAAGGCAACATCAAAGCAGAGATGTAACCAAGCTGTAGGGATTTCCAGCAAGAGGCCAGACACCAGTCACAGAGTCAGCCATAAGCCTGTCCTCCCACTCCTGTTATCTATCTTACTAAGCAGTACAATACCTAGAAATTGTATTTATATATACTGAAAAATAAGGGTTTGTATTAAAAATCAAGTGGAAAAAAACCCAAACCACCTGGACTTTCACCTGGTTATTTATTTTGTAGGTCTCATCTGCTGTTGGTATGAACGCTGAGCTTTCCCCTCACACGCTCATTATTCTTTAATGATGCCTATTTGTAAATAGCAAGATAAGATGCAATTAAGCCATTAGAGTCTAAATAAACAAACGTACTAATTAGGTTCTTTACAAGGATTTCTTTTTTTTATGTAAGGGCTGGAATTTACCTTTCATTAGTCTAACCTAATTGCAATAGCACGTGATAAGAAGTCTACATAAATGAAGGACTTAATTTCTCCACAGTAGGGATGAGCTGGTGATTCACTCCCTCGGTAACGTGGCACATTCTCTTAATAAGGTGAACAAAGTGCCACAGGATATTGTTCAAAGGCTAAAAGGCAGATTCTGCCAGTGGCCACTCACGCTAGTCCAGCATTGTTGCAGACAATCACAGAATCACTGAGGCTGGAAAAGACCTCTGAGATCATCAGCTCCAGCCTATGAACCAACACCACCACATTGGCTAGACCACGGCACTAAGTGCCACATCCAGCCTTTAAATGATAAAATGGACTCTTTTTTCCATTCTAAATTACAGCATGCCAGGAATTTTACAGGGTTGAAAACAATGCCTCATCTCACAGAGCATAAACCTATGGGAATATCAACACAGACCTGGGAACCTTTGGGACTGGACAGCAACTCTGGGGCACAGGAACCCCGTGGAGAGAGAGCAAAGCTCAGGAAATTTCTCACAGGTCCTCACAGGTCTTTCACTACTCTTGTCCACTTTCCCACCAAAAGACTCTTCCTCAGCTTCTTCATTCTTACATTAGACAAGCAGAGAACAATTTATAATTTACTTGCCGTCCTCTGCTCACATACTTTGTTGATTCAAGACATTCTTCTCGGCATATGTGACCTCAAATCCTGGCTTAATGCTTTTTAAATGCTGGTCCCTCAATCTTCAGAGACAAAGTGCAGCCACTGCAGTCACAGCAGTCCCACTACGAGCTCCGAAGCGATTTCCTGAGATCCAGCTCACACAAGAGATCCTTAAACATCCCAGTAATTCTGTCAAACACCAAAACGCAGCCAGTGTCTCCAAGAGAGTAGATCCCTAAATGAATATTCATCCCGTGTGCTTAAAATCAGGCACCTAAGCCACCAAACAGAATCACTGGTTCTATACCCCTGCCATGAGCCTGCCTACTGCACAGCAGCATCCTCATGAACCCCCAGACGAGTAAGGAGAAGCAGTCACACTGCTGAGCACTCTGAAGAAGAGAGACTCTTTGGAGAATAACAGCATTAAATTGTTTCCAATCAAGTCTGACATCAATACCCATTTCAAGACACTTAGCAAATCTCCCCCCCCTCCCCTCCTCCCAGTTCTTCAACATCAGGAGCACTTGGACAACAATCATTTTGGTGGCCTTTCTTAATGGGCGAATAATACATTTCAGAAGCCATTTTTCCAACAGAAAATAATAACAACTTTATGTAAAAACACTGATAAACAAAAATGAGACACAAGAAGTTTCAGTGAACAGATGTCTAGCTTATTTGCCATTAATACAGCCCACTTACACACGACCAGCCTGTTCAAAATGCCTGGAGCTAGATTTGAAAGTTCAAACACAAACGGGTCTGATTTTATGGCAAATGAATAAAACTATATTAAACATCCTTCATATTTTTATATGAGAGATCTATTAAAAACCTAGGCTTCGCTATAAATTGATAAAATTAACTTATCAAAACTTGTCAGATAACATGAAGAAATCACGATTTCTGCCCTGAGCTTTGGTTTGGCAGAAACAATTCCATTTTTCCGACTGGAAGTTAGTTATACAGATCATTGTGCTTTAAAAACAGTTCAAGGCACAGAAAAACTATGGAATTATCTGTAAAAATATTTCCCTAGTGTTTGGAGCTTCTCCAGTACTGCTTTTACATAGCTTTACAAACACTGGGGGTACAAATGACTTTAAAGATGAAGCAGTTCTCAGATGAAGACAAATAATCAGATTTCTACCCCTGACCAGGACTGGATAGGTACATGACCCTAAAACTCAGATATGTCAACTGGAAAAGTGGGGCTGATGTCTAGTGCTTTCTAAAATATTTCTGATATTAATGAATGAGTTTTACACAGGAATTGTTTCACGCTAAAAAAAAAACAAACCCAAACATTCTGAATTCTGATAACAGAAACCAGGTGTGTGAAACTATCATCTAATAATCACACTATCAAAGTATTTTATTAGTCTATCTAGGAATACAGCTAATCGTTAAAAAAAAAAAAAAAGGCAAAAAATCAGTTTGTGTTTTCTAAACATACGGGATGAGGTTTATCTATTTACAATTCCTGGCATTTGACCAACAAAATCTTACCAAAACCTTAAGGAGTCCACAGTTCCCTCTGCTGCTGCTGGAAATTAATTTTGCATAACGCTGTTATTAAAGCTGATACAATGCTACGTTTAGTCTTGCTTTTTTTTATGCATAGGGCGATTAAAAGATTAATTGAAAAAAATCACTAGTGAAGATTGGGATTAAACAGCACCTTGAAATGCCACAATAAACTGCTTTAAAAATCAGTTGAGAATTTCACTCGGCTCTGAAAGGTTTCAATTATTGATGTGTTTGGCCTGTGTAGCATAAATCCAGACTAATGAGGTACAATTGCTGTGTATAAATCCAAAGCATAAAAAACCCTCCTTATTGTCTGGAGGAAGCAGTAACCTAGAAGGACTAGGAGGGAGCAACCTTTCAAGGAACCTTATTTATGCACTCAGGAATAGTTTATTTTTCTTTCTGCTTTAAGTTCTCTAGCTTTTGTGAACGCTGCACCCTGGTTAGGGAGAACCCGGCTTAACACAGAGGTTACTCACCAGAAGACTTAGACCAGAAGGCTCATGTGGCTGGTAATTATTCCACTTGAAACACTACCTGAACCTTAGACTGAAAATCCCACCTCTGCAGCTAAGGACATAAAGTGATTTCCTGTGTGCACACGGGTTGTTTTGCTAAAAGAAATGGCTATGTTTATAGATGTTTGAATATCACAACTCAGCTTCTGCTCAAAGACCTCCATAACCAAGAGCAAGTATGATATGAACAGTCCAAGAATGAAAATGGTTGAGGTGATATAGGTAGTGAATTAACTCTGGACAAACACTATGGTTGTGATATACTTTTAAAAGAAGTAAGCATTATCTGAATCCTTTGGTATCACGGTAAACCAGGCTGCTGCAAGGGAGCAGCTCCAAATCTAACCTGGGGTAAGTTCAACGTGAGAAATCACAAGTACTGAAGAAACGTCCCTTCTTCTGGGGGAGGTGCTCTTCACACTGCCCATCCTGCAGCACCTTTCACTGAATGATTCGTGGCTGCAAACAGCAAAAGCTTTTGTAGCAGTCAGGGCCAGATGGAAAGTGCCATATTGGCAACGTCAACTGAGACAGATGGGAAAGAGGGAAAACCTGCCTAAAAGTAAAAATGATAAACCCATCACACAATCACATACAAAAATACTTTAAAAACAATCTTTGTGATCTCTAAACCAGCGGCATGCGTATTTTCCTTGGATCGATCCACGGCTGCGATCTTGCAGCAACAATCATGTCCTTGATTCAGAGAGCAACTGCAACATGGAATTCACTGAACTACTACTGCTTGCAGAAGGGGCTTCTTTTACAGTTGCCACCTTCCACCTTACCTTATTCTTTATCAGTCACATCCATCTAATTTACTAATTGTGCCTCATCTTGAAAAGCATCATCTATTTTCTGACCTCAAAAAGCCAGTAGAGTTGGAAGGTCCTTACTATATGCCAAGAGGGGCTCTAAGAGATGGAAGGGGTCTCAGAGTAAGGAAGTAAACCCAGACAGGTTTTATAGCAAAACAGTTTATAAATATGAAGTCAGCTTAAGAGGAAATGCAAAAGCTTCCAAGACTTACAGCTTCTTAAGACTGCACTGATGAATTCAATTGTCTCCTGGAATATATTGTTCCACTTGGTGACTCCAACAATTGCAGATTAAATGTTTTAATGCCAGCTGTTTATTTTAACCCCTGGCTCGGTTAATCTCTTGCAAATTTGGAGCTGCTCAAAGCAAGTTACTAATGGGATGTTAGACAGTTGATTAATTAGAACTAAACAGTGTCACAGCTATACTTACTATGGAGAAATTAACAGAGCCTTTGAAAAATACAGCAAAAATCGAAGCATAATAGTGTTTAAAGTCAACAAACTCCACAGTCAAATCTAAGGAGTGGTCCTAAGGTTGACTGATACTGACTCAATGATTTTGTTTTGACAAAATACCTGATTTTCAGACCCATTTGACCATTTACCTGGAAACAAGAAATATACTCACATGTATACTACAACCAAGCCTTTTGTAACAGCCTATATGAGAAAGGAAAAAGTAAGAGGAAGTGTCACAAGAAATCCGAGATGGAAAAAATGTTCTGGTCTCAGTTCTTCACCTGTGTATACAGTACAGTTTCTAGTTTTATTGAAGGTTTGGCAAAAGATGCAACTTCTGCCTTTCACCCTACTAGAGGAAAATCAGCATTCAACTGCCACGCTACAGACTCCACTCCCACGTTGCTGTTTTAGAGTAAAAGCTTTAAAAACTTTTCCTGCTGTAAGCACAACAGCTGCCTGTGAAAACCAATGTGAACAATAGGCCCTTCTGCAATGAAATCTTGCTTGGTCAGGCAGAAGTAAGCTGAATGTATTGGACTTGTTTATCTCTAATCCAGACTTTACTGCTCATTTACTTCAAAGGCAAATTCTTGACTTCATCATATAACAGAAATTCACTGACCCAAGAACAATTTGAACAAATTTAAATCATATTGGTTTCCTCTTTCTTTTCTTCCTCCCACCACCCTTCTTAATTATCATGATTAAGGCTCACTCCTCGCCAAGACTGCTGAAAACCGCAGTGAATATTTGAGTTTACCCTCATACTTCTATAGTCACATTTAGCAATAAAAAGTAATGGATCTTTCATTTAAAGGTGAAAGTCTTTTTATCGCTCATTTGCCTAAGAGCAAGAAAGATCCTACACGGCTGTGACGAATGAAGAACAGTACGTTTAAGAAAAATATCATTAATAGCCTACATTTTAGGAACAGTAATTCAATCCGTTAAGAAATCCATCTGAGGGATGGAAGGATCCAACTTACCAGAAGCATTGCCGAGGTGCCGTTCGGCCGGGATAGCTGGATGGACATCTCTGGGAACATCCTGTCAATCCGATTGATCACGTCATCAACGTATCTACCAAAGAAACCAAACCAACAGATTTAACACACGTGATCTTTGTCCCAGACTCAGGTTATCACTCCTTTTTAACAATGTCCACTGGACTTTGCTGAATTAACTCCTCTTTGATAGCTACGTATTCTTCCAAGATGCATTAAAGCATAGTTCAGGGGGTTATCGATAAGAGGACATAAACAGCCTTATGCAAATTGTTTTGAAAATTAATTATCCTGCCCTTAAAAACTCAATTATTACTCCAAATCTGGCAGCCTCAAACTCCTACCATCGTATTTCTATACTTTTCCTTCCTGGAGTCAAAGGATAAATTATCAAACTTATTCTTCCAGTGCAGGAATCCATAGGATGGCATCTCCTTACTCTCACTTTGCTAAACTACACAGATAGAGGTTTTAGCAAAGTCTTCATCCCATTCTTAAGGTTGTTGGGTTTTTTTCTGAGTCTTTCCCATTTCTTTTATCCACTGGTCACTCTGAATTTGGCCAGTATATTACAGGAGTTTCTCTGGGGTGATCAAACACAGATAGAAAATAATATCTTTGCTGCTGGGTGTAATCCCTCTGCAGACAAAGGGTAGAGGGGACTGGAACACAGTTGTCTTAGCTCCCTGGTATCATATTAAGAGCTGACAATCATTAACACTGAAAACTTCCTTTCAGAGACCTTATTTCCCGGGACACATTGTCCCATCTCATGGGCATGTCCCATATCCTTCAGCCATACCCTTTGGAGACATTAAAATGTTCAGTATTTTCTTTAGCAATCTGTATCACCTCTGCACTGATCTGTCCTCTGGTAGTACTGCCAGGTCTCCCCCAGTACAAAGAAGGAGGTGGGGAGACTGCTACCTTGTTATCATACCCATCTACAAACTCTGCAGCTCCATCAGATCCATGAATGAATTGATTGATCAAATCAGTTGCCCCAGTTAGATTTAACAGGAAAACTGAAAAATCTGATTATTTCCCTTCAACTTCCTTAAATGAGGGCAAAAAGTGTGGAATTCTTGCTCTTCAAAGTTATTCGGTTCTAACGTTAGTTGTTAAAAAAAATAAGTAAAAGGTGCTATGCTCCAATTGCTATTTTGCAAGGGATTAAAAATAATCAGAACAAACCAAAAGATAGTATGAAAGCTCCTCTTACACAGCTGGTGAAGCCAGCCTGCTTTTAAAAGTAACAAAAGAATGGAATTAGTTATGACAACTTTGCATTAAAATCTTAATCCTCCTTTCTCATTGTGCAGAGAAAAGTTTCCCAGTGCACTTGAGTGACTCATTAACACCTTGCTTGCTGGTAAGCAAAGTCAACACATCCACAAGCCCAGAACTTCCTTAGCATGGTGAAAGGGGAGACGCACAAGACAGAGCTTCGGGATGAGTAAGCTACACATCAACAGCATGCACCCAATTTTAAACATTACTGAATCCCATACTTTTTTTATACAGCGTGCGAGTTCATACTGGTCTGTAAACGCAATTACTCCAGGCTCTGCTACTAAATTCAGCCATCGTTTGCGTGTGAGGAGAGCTGATGGGACTGTGAAGCAGGCAAGAAGAGATTCTGGGTTTCTGGATTAGCGTCTGGTGAGGAACGTGTTTCACAGCCTTGAAACCACGATGCAGATCACTGCACAACTTCGGTTTTCTAGTCTTCCAAGCTTCGTGCAATAAAAAGTTAAAGCCTAACAACAGATGAAGTTGCACAGAACAAGACAATGACCCAGTCTATATGCATTAGGTAAGGAAAATTCAAGTGATTTTAAATCATACAAACAAGAGGTGGATTTGGGCATTTACTCTGCTCAGGTCCTTCTAAAAAATTCCAGTGGATCTGCACAGTTATTCTTGGAAAATGTGATCCAGGCTGGTTGAAGGTAATCAATTCTTCAACTCTTTCTCAGATACGATTATTTTTTAAATGTAAAACCCGTCTTGACCAAAACCTTGACTCAAATCCAGCTGTCACCTTGCAATATAAGGTATATAAGGTATATATAAGCTGTCACCTTGCAATATAAGCAACGTAAGGCAGAAAAGGGAATTAACAGGGAGCTTGTGAAAAGTCTTCTTCCCTTCAAGTGAAATCACACACGCAGTGCAACAGAAATCTTCTAATTTGTATTAACCATCTTCTGAAAGAACTTAAAGATGAGTTACCAGATAATTCAGGCTTAGGAACTGGCTAATTTTGTACCACTCTTCGTAGGTCAGTTGACAGAAAAAAAAAGAGGAAAATTCACCACCCTCCCCCCTGCTCAAGGAGCTGTGTTTTACTTTGACAAGACTCAACATCTCTATCAGGACCATCCACATGGGTAGCTCTTTCCTTCTCAGTCAGGAGGATGTCAGAGAATATCTGAGAACAGTATGACAAAAGAGCACTGATGTGCATATCACTGGTTTGCCCCCTTTCCATTTTTTTTCAAGCAGACATCAGGGTTTCCTGAGGACTCACCAGAACAGAAGGATTCTTCAAAGATGCATATTTAATTACTAAATTAGCCTGACTACGCGTCGGCCTCGAATATAAAATGACAAACAACCTAATCTAATGCAAAATTCTTCCATAGATATGCCCTTCAGAGAGGACATCTGGTAAAACATCTTGCAAAGGGCTGGATATGATAAATCAGATGCAGCAAAGTAACGTAAAAGTGTAACTGGTGACGACTTTAGGGAAAACTGAAGAGCATATGATAAAGACAAGATAAAGTGTACTCCTGAGGCTGCTTGGAAAGAGGGTCAGAGAAAAAGCTGCTGTCTGGAACTTATTTTGCAGAACCAAAATACATTAATTTAGTACCAAAATAAACGGAGTCACAATTGACACATCTCTGCCCATTCAGTTTTTAGCTCAAAAATGTGATCGTTCCTATTTTTGTTACAGAACCTCTTGCAGTCTCAGAGAAGCGTAGCACTTAAGCATGGAGAAGAGTCTAATTTTACTTTACTTGATAAGCACTTCTAACTTAATGTTCTTACCACATCTCAGTTTTCTCCTCCTTACAAAAGATACTGGTTGGAATGAGCATTTACAAACCCAGAAAAAAACAGCGTAAAGCAGGGAAAAGTAAATGGCAAGAGATTTGCTCAAACATTTGGCATATCTTAATCTTCAGAAGAAAAATGCAATGGAATTCTCAAAATTAAATACAAGCTGAAATTATAGGGTCTGAGCTTCTCCTCTTAGTCTCGGAGCACCTTGTTCCACCTATGAAGGGCCTATGAATAGAGTGTCTAGACAAACTCCCTCCCCATAGCTTCTCTGTCACACAAAAGATGCTCAAAAAGATCTGGACACAGACCACAAACAACTGCAAAAAGATTATACCCGGTAACCCCTACACTCACTTACAGCAAAGCAATTAAACCCTTTATGGACAAAGTTTTCATCTTACTTATTCTTCTAGGCCTCCAAAGACATTAATACCTTATAATTGCAACATCCTAAATGAGTCCCATTCTGCTCAAAAAAGCTACAAGCAACTTTATCGATACCTGTGTCCTAATCCAGACCTCTATACGTCCTAATCAGACAAGGAGGACAGACTGGACCAAGAGGACTTCCGACCATTAAATCCAATCAAATACTAAAGCAATTTTGCTAATGTAATTTTCCTGGTCAGAGGGAGGCCTTTCAAAAGAAGCTTTCATAGTAGGTATGTATCAAGTTCCCTCTCCCATTTTTCCTCTTCTTTCTCTCTTTCGTGATACAGACTTGTAATTTTTAAGGAAGTTTTAAGATTATATATTTGTCAGAAAAACTTTATTTTAAACACTGATAAGAGGATCATTCAGGGGTATGCATCTGGATGTGCAACAGAACCAGCCAGTAAGATCAGACCTGAGGTGAGATGCTCTCCAGGGCTGGCAACACCACAAATGGTTTCCATTTTCATGTGGCAGAAAACCTTTTCCACAAACATGCCACAGTCTCCTTCATGACCATTGGCAGAGACTAAAATTAATTCACAATGTTTGATTCCAAATGAAGTCTTGTAATGAACATGCAGAAAAATCAACTCTAGAACAAAGCAACAGAGATACTCTGAAAAATCTCTGTCATTTTGCCACTAAGCCTTTAGTCCATGTTAGAGGAACAATGCCTGGAACAGACAGAAGACACTTTTGAAGCCAGTTAGAAAATACTGTTCATAAGAGACTAATCAGTTATGCAAAATACTAAATGAGAAGTTTCCTACTAAAAAATCAGGTTGACAAGGTAGAAATAATTCAGGAACCATCTTTGTAGATAAATGGTCTTGTAAAATCTCTTTCATTCACACAAAGGTCCCCAAAAAGAGAGTAATACAGAAAAGTAATTCATCAGAAATGCCTTTCAGTTCCACAGTGGACAGATGGCTTAGTTGTCTAATGTGACCTCTCTTTTTAAATTTTTTTTCATTTTTACTGGATTAGATCCAGCAATCCAGAGTTGGTGTGATGTTTCACAGCTTCGACAAGATTTAAATAGCATTTATCCCACACAGTGTTTAACTTGCATGCTGTTCATTTTTTCCACTCAATACAACAATTTAAAGATTAGAAATACAGGTACTAGTAATAATTTTCTGAGGGGGTCTTTGGGAAGAAAGAAAATTTTGCTCAATTATCTTGAGGAGACAGAAAAAGAAAGAGGAAAAAAAAATGTATTTGTAATATGAAAAAAGTGTAATCTTTCCTACATGCTCAGTGGAAAATGCCACATATGAGATGAAGAGAAACTCTAGAATTCTGTGGAATCTGGATTCATGATATTCTGGACAGCAACAAGTGAAACTCTTCACACATTTTCTCACTAGCACAGTATTTACTTGCTCCCAGATTTATTTCTTTATTTTCTTTATTTTTTTTCTCCGTCAGTTCCTATTTTCAACTCAGTTAATAATTTCTTTTCACATGTCTGATATTTCAGAAGCATGGGCTGGCCCTGCTGCCTCTTGCTGGCATATGTGGTGTTGGCTAATGAAGGTATTGGTGCAAAGAGCTCGCCAGAGCCCTACACAGCTCTACACTGACCCCTGGAACAGCTATTTTATACAGAACCAGCCTCAGTAGATAACTTAAAGCTTTTAGCAGTGGTAGCATTTTAAATAGGAGAGATTTTATAAAGAGGCTAAATAGTTTTCGGGCAACCTGATTAGAGAAATATTATATTTGAAAGCACACAAGGCATTTACAGTTCCAGGGTGATTTATCAACCAATGAATTAAAAGCTTTAATTTGATTCAGCTACCTGCTGAGCAAGTCTCTGCAGGTAGCAGATTCAAGTTGATAGAAAGCTTTTTGGAAGCATCAATTAACAATAGTTATTAAAACAGTGACCTCTGCCAGCTTTTGGGAGATGACACTTCCTGCCTGGATAGGCAACAAAGGGCGTGAAAAGAAATTCAACAACTCACATGCTGAGAAAGAGACTTCGAGTCTCAAGCCTAAACCAGACAGCTGGCACAACCCGTGACACGGGTACAGCAGTCCTGGAAGTCTCTGCCTCTTTCCTCAAATTCCACAGGTTTTGTTGTTTGATTTGTTTAGGGTGTTTTTAATTATTAACTTAATTCAGGCTCTTGCTCTTTTCCTACATAGAGCCTCTATAAAAATGCTCATGTTTCCTGGCTTCAGTACTAAAAATCACTTGCTTGTTTTGACCAACTTCTCCTCCAGCTATAAGCTTCCTTGCCAGGCTGTCTTCTCTTATAGTTGTTAACACTGTCCTCTTGTCCTTTCTGAATAAATTGCTTCAGCAGTTTCCTCTCTTTTCTCACCAAATTTCTGTTGGTGGAAGACTCCAGCCAGGCTCCTCCTGGCTCGTTTTGTTGCCTTCTGTTCTCATCTGCACACTAACTCGGTCTCTGCTACTCCTTCAATGCCTCTGTTCCTGCTGTGCACTCTTTATTCATGATACGTGATAACAGGAAAACGTTACCTCTTTCAAAGCACTGACTGCCTTCTAACTGCCATGAGGTAAGCTGAGGGCTGAAGGGGCAAACCTGAGTCTCTTGTGTAACGCAGTTCTTCAGTCTTGGGGTTACGACGCGTGATGAGCACAAGGGATTTTCAGTACTGGAAGTGTCTTGGTATTATGACTCCACAGGTGTGGGAAGAAGCAAGCCAGAATGCGTGGATTGTAAGGAAAAAATCTGCTAAAACACCTTGGACAAAGGTCCCAAGGAACAAATTTGCCAAGATTCACACCCAACTCCACTCCACCCTGCAAAGGAGAAGTGAGACAAGTGCTGAGAGATTCAACTCCAAACCTGAAAGGCAGATTTCCATTTATTCTTGCAAGTTATCTTGTTTTTAACTTTGCTGTGGGTGTTATTTGGTCACAGAGGAATTACTTTTTATTACCGAGTGGATGCAAAAGATTAAGTTATGTGCCTAAATAGTCTAGAAGTGTTTACACATAAACACAGGGTGGTCTGCTCTAAAAGCATATGCACATATAGCTGGATCAAACACTTAACCATCTGCACTTCTCACTCACAAAAGGCCGAACCTGGTACAGCACTTAAGGATGCCTGTGAAGTCATTTGGACAGTTCTCTGGAAGCCAAGACAGAGTGTTTAAGGGTTGGATTTACAAAGACATTTAGAAACCCGAGGCTGTGATTCAACAATTTTCAGTCTTCAGCACCAATAGTGCCATAAGGCACTGACACATCCCCTCCCGCAAGCTGCAGCATCCAGCCCCCTCAACTGTGCTGGAAGAGCTGGATCACACAACTGATCTGGCTTAAAAAAACCCAAAAAAACCAAAACCCAAACCAAAACAACAAAAAAAAAAAGGAATAAAAATGCATTAGTTTAAACCAGTTTCATGATTCAACTGCCTGTGTGGCTACACGCACTGTGTGCCAGCACAATTCCTGCTGGGACCATGCATCGCGGGCCAGGCACAGTGTACACTGGGGTCATGCTATTACAACAATAAAATATTGGTTTATGGTAAAACGTGTGACTTAGACTGTACTGTTTATACAACAAACACACTTCGGAATTCTTCGGTGCTACTGTGAATCCACTGACGAGCAAAGTCAATGTGAGTGCTTATGAAATGCAAACCTGTCCCTGACTCAAACAGTCTCAAGACATCTGCAGGTTTACATTAAATATAAGCACCTTTTTTACGCACTCCGAAAACGCGTGTTGTCAGTGCACAGTCTGCTTTTTTAAGACAGAGCAAAGACATCTGTTCACAATATCAAATTCCAGTGCACTACCTTAAAAAGAGTAACTTTCGTAAGGAAAACTAAGTTACAAGTAAAGACCTCGCAGTCAAATCCCCATAGCTGTTTTATTATATTGTTGAAATAGCTTTCTTTGTACTTACGTGGAATGCTCTTCAAAATGCCTTTAATTCACAGCAGTAATCAAGAGAGGAATATGGATATTAGAACGTGTGAAAGCTGGTTAACAAAACAAGCATGCATCTACTTCACAGTCATCACCAGGATCTTGTCTGAGCCTGCTACTACTCTGTACTTTCTGGAAAACATTAACTCCTTTATACATACCTCGAGAGGAAAACCAGCCCTCCCTAAGTGTGCAGCATCAGAAGTAACTGAATTTCAGAAGCAATACTTCACAGACCATATGTATTATTTGTATTTCCAGTTTTTCAGGAAACTAGCCCAACAATAAATGCTAAAACTGTAATTTTCAGGGGCCTGGAGAAGCACCAGAATTATTATATCGGTGTTTATCAACAAAGATGGTACTTGAATGCTTCTAACTTGTCAAGCAACTTGTGACCCCCTTGTTAGGCTACATTTGTAGGCACACATACATGTTTCCATACAGTAAAGCCGTGCTAAAAGTCCACAGGAGAAACTGAAGCCAAGAGATCCAACCAGCCTTTTAAAAATAAAAGTAAATAATGAAAAATTTAAATAATTTAAAAAAATGTTTGCAGACACTCCCCAGAGTCCTCCCTGCTGGGCTTTCAGAGGTGGGTAGTGCCCACCCTCCCTATTAGCTGTGCTCAGCAGAGTTCATCTGAGGTGACTTGGGTCTGCACTGTCAGTGAAACCACCTCTCCCACACTCACCAGTCAATCACGAAGCAAGGGAGAGGGGATTAAACTGTGACAGGCTGATGTTCCGTAAACACCAGACGGTGCTTTGACAAAGGCACAACAAAAATAACACATCAAGTTCAGTCCTGCTTCTAGAAATCATGCTGGGCTGGGCTGGTTTTCAGTCCCTCTGACCAGCCAGGTTCCAAAGAAAGAAAACAGGTCTCCCTGGAGATGGGAAAGGTCCCTTTGTGTGGACTGACCTCCTGATGGGATCCTGATACTGCACATCACTCCATCCTGTCACTCCTGAATTCAGCCTTCTAAAGCTACAACTCAGTATTTTATAACATGCTATTTTCAGCTCTACAATTGAAGTAATTCTTCAATAGCAAAGTCTTCTCACTTACTTTCTTTGTGCTTTATTTCTCCCTCAACAGAGCAGAAATTCCAGTACTTACCTCCTTTTATGAAAAGCAACAGATGATGCATGGTGCCTATTATGTATTCTATACCTATCAACAGCAGTGAGATTTTACCTTTGGGTGGAGAGATTGATGAAGAGGGAACATGGTGTGTTGTGCAGAGTTAGACCTTTTTATACACTGTGCTTGACCACAGGACAAGCACTGCTGGAAGGCAGCGATCTCGGGGATCGCTTCTGCTACACACGTGAAGTCCCAGACCTTAGTGAAAACAACACAAAGTCCAGAGGATGGAAGGAAGGAAGGATTAAGGATGTAATCCTCTGGAGAATGGCTAAGATATCAAAACAGAAGAGCAGAGCAGACTGTTTCCTAAGACACGTTTTGTTTGTATCCATCAATTTATCCCAGAGATACTGTGACAAATGCTACAGTACTTGTACAGCCCAGTGCAATTTATTATGCATTTCTTACCAAATGCCCATTTCAACTTTTGTGATCATCTACTTTAAGTTTCCTTGAAGGAATTTCATCATTAGCCCTAATTTTTTTTTTCTTCAGGATTATGCTCTGGCTAAGTATTTTGGTTTGCCTGTGATACTACAGAGACAAAAATCTCTCTTAAAACTCAGAGGCTTATCAAAAGACTCTTCTCAAGGTCATCTTTCCACTCCAGCACAAAAACTGCACATAACAAGTCCAATTAGGCAGTTACAAAGTCAAGGCTCTCCCAGCACAAACATTTTGGAGAGAGGAGCCCTTCAAAATATTATTTTCTTAAAAAAATACACTTTCATCACCTCTTACTCCAGCATGACAAGCTGTTCCTTAGGTTGGGATTTTTTATAGGGCTCAAAGAAAGGAACTGCGTGGCTTCCACTGCAAGTCAGCGTGGGGGAGAAGGGCTCATTCCCTTGAGCAAATTCTTGGGGGAAAAAAAACCCCAAACAACAAACCACCTCTCTGGGCAACCTGTTCCAGTGTCTTACCACCCTCATACTGAAGAAATTCTTCCTAATGTCTAACCCGAATTGACCTATCTCTAATTTTAATCCATTCCCTCTAGTCCTATCACTGCCCGACAGCCTAAAAAGTCGCTCACCAGCTTTCTTGTAGGTGACCTTCAGATACTGGAAGGCCACAATAAGGTCTCCCCGGAGCCTTCTTTTTTCTAGACTGAACAACCCCAAATCTCTCAGTCTGTCCCCATAGGAGAGGTGTTCCAGCCCTCTGATCATCCTTGTGGCCCTTCTCTGGACATGTTCCAGCACATCCATATCCTTTCTGTAATAGGGACTCCAGAACTGGATGCAGTACTCCAGGTGAGGTCTTATGAGAGCAGAGTAGAGGGGTTAGGCTTAGTTCTCTTAGTTCTTAGGTTAGGTTTAGTTCTCACATACTCGTGGACCAAACCTTAAACTCAAAGGCTCATAACAATTTAAAGACTATGCTGTAATGTGCATCAACATCCTAATACATATATATATTTGAGTTAACACTGAAAAAAGAGATAGAGATGATGAAAGTAGCTGACAAATTCTGATAGAGCAACTTAATCCAATTTCATGGATCTTGGACACTATCACATTCTACTGAAGAAGTAATTCTGAAAATAATGAAGTCAATTACATGCCAGCACCTTCTGAAATCTTTTTCTTCTAGGCATTCAACAATTATTGATTTTAAAAGAAAAATAAAAGCTTTCAGATATGATTTGTCACAAATTATTGTGACATGCATTTGTTCATTAAAATCCTGCTAAAAAAAGCAGTTTTATAAATTTTATAGTCCATTTATTAAAGAAAGCAGTAACTGTGCAGCTGTTAAATTTATTATATAGAGGGACCAGAATAATTAAAACTCCAACTGTATTACCACCCATTTCTTGAAAATAGGTCAGTCCTGGGAAGATACCTACTCTTCTGACTTTTTTTCTTGTATGTTGTCTCTCTGAAGTTAAATAGGAGCATGAGGATTGATTCTTTCCTGACTAACAGAAAAGCTATTTCATCTCTGTTATCTGTAAACAAATCCAAAACAACCCTATCTGGAGGACAACATTCTTGACTTTACTTCTACAGAGAAGATCATACTTAGACTGTCTAAATATAAAGGATGACAACAGAATCATTTAAATTACTGTACAGATATACTTTTTATATATATATTTTAAAGCCTCTGGGGATATTTTCTTCTCTGAATGTGTATTAGTCTTTATCTGATTGTATGACTAAATACTCTTCAAAGTACTATTGAAATGTTGCTATGACCTTCACAGTCAATTTTCCTGCATTGTATGTTTTACAAGAGTGTGAAAGTGCTGGCATTTGAAAGAGACCTATAAAAGCCTACATGTGCCAAGGCAACCAAATTTTGTGTTATTCTATATATACGCTCAGAGAGAGAGAAAATTTAAAAAAAAACAAACAAAAAAGCCAACAACAACCAACCAAACAAAAAACAAACAAAAAACTGAGAAGATCCCAGACAGGATAATGAAGATAGTACTGTATTTCTGAAAGGAATTAAACTGTTCAAATTCACTGCTGCGTTCAGTGAATGTATCTGGTTACTGACATATTACCATGATGTCTTACACATAACATGTAGATCCTGTTCAAGATTATAATCATGTCATAGCTCCTTGATAGTGTACTTCATTGAATATTAGTTAAGAACGTGGATCATTCAAAGTGGAAAAATAAAATAAAAACATATCTATTGATGTGGGCCATGAATACTGCTTCCATTAACTCAAGCTTGAGCTGTTGATATGGCCAAATTCTTATACAAAAGCTTTGAGTCATTTATTTCAGTGGATTCTGACAGGCAATTGAAAAGATCCCAAGTGCTTGGCAATGGTGCCTAAATCCAACACTGTATTTGACAAGTCCAACACTTGGAATAGAATAGAATAGAATAGAATAGAATAGAATAGAATAGAATAGAATAGAATAGAATAGAATAGAATAGAATAGAATAATAGTAATGGTCCAACTGACTGACCAGTTTGGGGCTGACCAAAAGTTAAAGCATGTTGCTAAGGTTGTTATCAAAACTCCTCTTACTCTCAATGCATTCCTTATATTAATCCATGCTGCTTTATAGCCAAGAATGTAATCTTTCTGAATACAGAAGAGAACCTGACAGTAGCATAACAAGAAAGCTCAGTTAGAAAGTGAGAGCCATATGCTATGCCTGAATTAGTTAAATGTAATTAACATAATTGTGCTCAGGGCTGTTCTCTGGCACTGAGATCAGCTGGCAACGAATGTCCTGGTTCCAGACTCTTAAACCTTCATACACTCTAAAGATAGGTGGCTAATTGCATATAGTAGTAGTGTACAATCTACGCTATTTGTGAACTTTCACCAGGAAATTATTTATTCAGTCTTACTCAAAATATACTACGCACCTTTGGGTAGGACACTCTCCACAGTAAAAAGAACTGTGGGTTTAACTCTTTTGGATGATGATAGGGATTCTGTAGCTGTCAACCTGAGAACTAGATGGTTTGACATCTCCCAGATGTTGAAGGCCAGAAGTGGGGCTCAGGAAGTGAATAGAACAGAGCTGTATTTTGTTTCACTTTAGGAAAAAAATATGTAGTTGATCTATAGTAGTTATTCTGTTTTGATAAGCATAAGGAACACATTAGGCCACACAAAAAAAGACGCACAAGGAGCATGAGTGGTGCTGTAGCCCAGCCCAAGCTAGAGAGCTGGCTAAGCCACATCATTGGTGAAGTAGTCAGGCACACCTCTGTGCATGGTAAAAGCATGGAACAAATCCTCCTGAAAGCGATGCTAAGACATACAGACGACAGGATGACAGGGAGGTGACTAGGTACAGACAGCATGACTTGCCAAAGGGAAGATCATGCCCAACTAATATGGTGACCCTGTATGATTGAGTGACTCTGTTGGTGGAGCAACTGTAGTCATCGACCTTGAATTGTGTGATGCCTTTGACACAGTCCCATACAATGTCCTTGTCTTTAAATTAGAAAGGTATGGATTTCATGCATGTACTATTTGATGGATAAGGAATTGGCTGTATGGCTGTGAAAGCAGGAGACGAAATGTCTGGTAGCGTCTTACTAATCTTTGAATAAGTAACAACAATAGAAGGGTAGTCGTAGAGTTAGAACGTACTGTGAAATTCATAACCTTGTGGACAGTGTCTATCTCTAGGAACAGGACAACA
>WUAM01000001.1:6112403-6173303 GCA_024336885.1 Actenoides hombroni
CCCCAAAAAAAACGACACAACAAAAAAAAAAACAAAAACAACAAACACCCCACACCCCCCCCCCCCCCCCCCCAAAATAAACAAAAAAACCCAACAAACAAAGCAAAATCAAACCAAACCAAAAGAAACCAAACCAAGAGAACCAGGCTCATCGTGGCAGTTACTCTCGGGCTTGCCCAACACAGCCCAGACACCTCAGCTACAGGACTGCAGAAGTTGGCTGCACCTTTCTGGCCCTTTTCCCACTCTTGTAATCAGGTTCCCTCTCATTTGCCCTTTCCCCTCGCACAGACGGATCAGCGTGCAGCCCCAGAGCAGATCAGACAGGTTTGCTGTTCGCTGTGGCTTTTTACCCACTGCAGCCTCTGCTCCTCCCGCGCTCCTCCGCTGCGCAGAGCAGGCAGAGCTGAGTTTGAAGTACTTCCCGGGGCTGAAAGCTGGACTGAAGCCAGGTAAGCACATACCAGTTCTGTTCAGAAGTAGATTCTTGTACCTGCATCCCTCTACCTGCAGAGCTTCCCTAAGAAATAAAATAGGAACCAGTTTTTATGCCAAATCTATCTAAAGTAGCATAACCTCTTTAGAACTATTGCATCTAGTGCTATCAGGGAGAAATGTCCAGCCCATTAAAAAGACAATTCTGTTTATGTAAGCATCCTAACAGAGAAAGCTGCCTAGGTGAACAACAAGGAACGAAGATCTCCTTGGGTAAATCTAAATGTGATTATTAACACTGCCTGGCTTCATCCTAGATACGTTTCCCTAATTCTGAGCATCCATTCTGTGAGTATCGAGTTCAAAACTTGTAAAAACCTCAAAACTTGTAAAAACCAAGTTCCTTCAAGGAACCTCAAGTTGGTTGCCCAAAGTAAAGAAATTCCAAATTGTGAGATAATTTCTAATAGTAAAAAGGCACAGGTTAAAAAAGGAAATGTCTCTATGCGCTCACAGGCTTTAATTAAAAAAAACAAACAAACAAACCCACAAAAAACCCCACACAAACGAAAAAACAATCAAAAAAACCAATAATCACTAAACAACCAAAGGAAAAAAAAAGAAAAAATTAAGGGGGGAAAAAAAAGAAAAGAAAAAAAAGGAAAAAGATAAAAAAACCTGTCCACTGTAATGTCAATAAGTGGCATGAACTGATCAATAATCCAGCACTGGATGGGACTGGACATGGTCACAAGTGGGAACTCGACTCTGCCAAACAGCATCTCCAAAGTTCTACTACAGAAGGGACAGTCAAACATTACTCCGAGGCTCTGAGGACAACACCAGCCTGACGTGATCAGGAGAAGCGTCTCGCCTGCCTGTCACTGACAGTGCCTCGCAGCAGGAGGTGGGTTATTATTCTAATAAGGTGCTCCAACAAAGAGAGGGTCAGCCATGAATCACTACCATGCGAAGATTTAATTAGGTTTTTACACCGACTAAAGACCTTCCCCGCACACAGATGAAATTTGAAAGATGGAGGTAAATGACCAGTGTATTTTAAGGCAAGGTTACTTCTGCAGTTTTTGTTTTCAACTTGCTGTTTATGTTCTTCCTTGAGATGACTGTTTACATTATACAGCTACACTGTCCAAGATAAAGGTTTCTAGTGAAAAAAAGAGTTCAATAATTTTTTGATTAAAAGCTCTATAGGCAAATCTTCTGAAGTCTTCTACCCAACAGAGAGCTCTGTATTTTCCCAGGAAAGGTCTGATGAGAGCATAAACAAGAAAAAACATACTAACTTTTTTAAAAAACAAGAAAAAATAAATTCATCTCAGCTTCATCACAGAGGAACAGTCTGATATCAAACACATGTACAATATACACTCATGTATTACTGTAGCACAATTCAAAATATACTGTGTAAGGAGGAGAATGGGAGTCAGCTATACTAACACCTGCAAACTATCTGTATTAGCAGACAGAACTTTCATTAAGAGTAACTTGGAAGATTTTGCTGAAAGCAACCAGGGGAAAGTCAAAGTCAACCATGCAGGCCAGGGTTATTACAGCTATTTCCATCATTAGGAAACCATTAGCTCAAATCCACGCTGCTCAAATTCATACGGGTTCACCTAGTAACATGGCAGCAAATTACATGATTAATTAGGTAACATGTAGCTACTGAGAGCCAACCAGTTGAAGCTGATGCCCTCCAGAAACAGATAAAATATTACCAGTTGGTATCTATCACCTCAAAAGATTGTCCTGCAGTTATATTTCCCAACATCATCGGATCTGCAGACGTTCCAAGGGAGCTCTCCACTGATGCTCACTTGGCATTCACTGCTCACTGCACTGACCCACGTTTCTGCCTTTGACTTCTGTTAAATCATTCACTTATTCTTCACTTTTTGCCTGATGGCACTCATGGGGTTTTCTGCAGATTCAAAACACAAACTACACTTGCGCTGATCTAAGGTCAGACACATTCTTAATAGCACTTCATGGGTGTTTTTTTTTTAAAAAGAGAGACAAAAACATGAGCCTTTCACTGGATCGTGGGACCATTGGGCCAAAGACGCAATGAGCCAAACGCTGCACAACATCTCTGAACGAGTCAGCTGCAAAAAGTCACCTATTTGGACAGACCTTATGCAAGGAAATTTTCTGAACCAACCAACCAGAACAAGTTAACAGACAAGGAAATATTTGTAACAACTGGAAAACTAAGGACCATCCAACCACCGAGTTGTCTGTGTAGCTTGTTTACACCAGCAGTTTAAGATGTGAGGAAAAATTTCAGCAGAAGGTATTGGAGAGATTTTTTTTTAATTTTTTTTTTAAGATGCAATATGTCTGACACTTTATTAAAGCAACTAATAGCAAAAACAAACACTGTTTCACTTGCTGGTGGAGGATGATACCGAAGACACAATAAAAATAAAGTGGCTTCAATACAGAGGGGCACAGAAACCGGTGATTCAATCAGGGCACTGCCAACATGCAAAAGTACAGGAGAGAAAGAAGGACATTACAACACTCTGGCTTCACTATCAGAATTTCTATCCCTGTTGATGACTTAATAAAACACAGAGGGAAGACAGCATTCGTGGAACAACAAAAAGAAATTAGTAGCAGCAGATAATATTTTAGCTGTACCAGCAAAAATTGTAATTGATTTTCTGTCTGTGGTGTTAAAGTTGCTATCTTTGCCCTGAAAATAAATTTTCGTTTTAAAAGCATAATCACACGTTAAAACAGTTCTACCTGGCATTTTCTGTCAACAAACTCATTTTACAAGGGGCATACAAGAGCCACCATTGCTCTGTCACTTCAAAAAATGTTTCCCTTCCTCAGAAAGACCTAAAATAAGCCAGCATTAGATGTGCTCATCATCTATTATGCTGTGAAACCACATTATTCAAGTAACCCTTTGTCTAAATGAAGAGCAACTTTCAAAGTAGAAATGATCATCAACACATAAACTGCCTTGAAGCCAAATTTTAGATTAAAAAAACCGCCAACATACAAACATTATTTTATATCCCAAACACTCCTCCTTGTAGCACTTTTAGTTAACTCATCTGCTTCTTGCTGTGGTTTTTTTTAACCAGACTCCTATAATCTACATTACTGATGTAGTTTCTCCAAAAACATCTTTATTTCTCCATCAGCAGCGCCCCCCCCTCCCCTTCCTAGGGTAATTTTCAAGATGTGGGGTTTCAGCAGACCTGTTTAAACAAGAACAGCACTAACTGGACCTCCAGAAGCAGGTGAACTGCTTTGGGGATAGCTACAAGTGTAGTCCTCCATCCCTGGGGGTTTTCAGCCTTCGTCTAAGCAACGGCACGGTAAATCTGATCTAGGTGTGACAAGGGACCACCTTTTGTTGGGAGTCTGGACTAGAGGACTTGCAGAGGTCCCTTCCAACTCAATCTCCAAGGAGAAATCAAAGAGGATTCAGAGTTGAGAGTCTGGAGCACCTACTTCCACAACAGACTTTCCCATTAATGTCAGAGAATGACAGAACGTTCGGGGTCGGAAGGGACCTTGAGAGATCATCGAGTCCAACCCCCCTGCCAGAGCAGGATCACCTCGTGCAGGTCTCACAGGAACAGATCCAGGTGGGTTTGGAAAGTCTCCAGAGAAGGAGACTCCACAACCTCCCCGGGCAGCCCGTTCCAGTGTCTGTCACCCTGTTGACTTGATTAGAAAACAGCAGGCAGAGGGGCAGCAGAGGCGGAACCTGAAGAAAACACACGTGGGTGAACAGTTGGAGGAATTACTACTACGGAGTCTACTCAGCGTGCTCAGTGGACAGCTCACACTTCAGGAACTGAAATGCCAAACCAACGATTATCAAGCAGGAACTATTTCTTAAACTGTCAAATTTACAGGTTACTTGTTAATAACACATCTTTTAAATTTAAAATTGAACGATTAAAAAAAAAAGTTTAAAAGCAATAAATGTTTGAACTTTGGTATTATTTATAATAAAGTACTGTTAGATATGACTATGATTCTTCAAACTATGAGTCTGCCACACAGCTGAGTACCCCCAAATTTAGATCCCAGTTTGATTTGTCATTCAGTCCTGCACAAAAGGCTTTTAAAAGACCTGTCTACAAGGCACATACAAATTTGTCATGAGCAAAAAGCATCATCCTTGCTGAGCAACTGTCAATATGCAAAACCTAAAATGAAAAAAAAAGGTTCTGCATGTAAAATAGGCAAGTATAAAAGCCTGGGTTTTAGCTTGAGGGGAATCTCAGGTTTTCTATAGTGCTATTTTGGACATAGATATTAAACTCTGCCTTAAACTACATCAAAACAGTAGGGTACTTTTTGCCACTTCTAGAGCACATTTGATTGTAACACCAAACACTGAATGCAACAATCAGCAAAAGAGCTCAGCAATTTAGAGATTCAAGAAGTCTAGGGAGCTTGACACAGACTGACAGGCTCCAGCCAAGCTTGCTGTGTAATTATTTCATGTGTCTGCACTTTGTCTTCCATCACTGAAATGAACACCTAAAGGCAAGAACACAAAGGATACAGAATAAAACATCACCATTCATTAATCAGGATGAACACTGACAGCGGATAGTTAGAGCTTCCTATCAGGTCATTCATTCTTCACAACGTGTCACTCCTGGACTTGGAATTTTGTGAAAAATTAACTGCTTTTCAGCAACAGACAATAAAAAAAAATAATCCAGGCTCTTCCCCTGGATGAAAGCACCTCCTTATAGCTAATGCCTTCTCTTATCCCAGCTTTGTACAAATACTCCTCGAGTCACTCCCAGCACTGCTGCAGAGTTCCCAGATGATATGATTCACACAGTTCACCTGGGGAAACCAAGGCATAGAGCAACTCAATACATCAGTAAATTGCTCTGCAATAACTTCTGCAGGAATATCTATATCTTGAAGTGCTTTCAAACATACAGGGTACAGAATGAAAAGGCTGAATGCTATTCCACAATATTTGCGAGGGACGAAAACAAAGTATTGTAGGCAACAATGGAGCACAATGACAGAACAATCTTCTGTTCATTCCATTCAAGGTGTCCGGGTAAACTCAGTGAAGGTTAGGTAAGTGATTAACTGCTTTATCATGATCTCTGTGCCAAACTTTTTACTTTCTTTCCCAAAAACAGAACTTGTAAGAACAAATGTAATTTTAAAATTTCATTTGCAAAAATTGCTGCAGGGAGATGCTTTTGGTTGCTAAAATTAGAGGACTTACTACAGGATTCCCCTGGCCATGACTCACGGAAAATAAAGAGACTGCACGCAGAAAAAAAATAATCAAAAAGTCTGCCAATGTTAACAAGGTCTTATCTTACTCCCTATGTTACCCATGCAAAATTAAGAATCAGGAAAAACTAAGAACGAGGCAAGTGTATCTCTGTCCACTTAGAAATGTGCATTACACCATTAATACACCCCAAATGACATACACATACCACTCAGTAACGTTACTGAAATTCCAAAGACAGCATTAATCTTTATTAGGTAAAATCTATACAGCACAGAGGAAGTGTCTTGTGAAATTAAACCACCAGGAATGAAAATAACAGTAGAGCAGCACCTATAAAGGGATGAAAACTAAGTTACTTTGCCCAGCCAAACTTCTAATGGTTGCATTTTGTTTATTTTTAACGCTGGCGTTTGGGAAAAACAGGACTAGCAAACTGACTGTATCAAAATACTCCAAATGATTTCTAATTTTTACTAAAAATTACAATTCTATGATTTAATGAAATGAAGATTATGTTTAGAGGAAAGCTCTGAAGTCATCAGCTGGAATTTGCTACCCCAGCTTTTTTTCCTTTCACCCATCCGTAGGGTTTCTCGCAAACACGTGTACACCCAGAAAATGCCCTGAAGTGAAATTAAAAAGTAATAACGGTTATTTTTAACGTGGAGTAAAGAAAGCAGAGCGAAGCAGTTCTCCTACTCTGTGTCCTTCCTAGTTAGAAAGGACATTTAGCTGTCCTCCTGGAACTCCACAGTCCAGTCGGTTGATGGGTGCTGCTCAAGGCAGCGCAGCCAGCCCACCACCCGCTGCAGTCCTCAAGGAAGGGAAGAGTCTCTTCAGACCACAGGGAAATCCTCATCTCCAGTTCATTACCTGGGAAAACTATTTGTAGAATTACTGTCAAAACTATAGGGGACTTTAATTGCCTTTATTTTTAGGTATGACTTATATTTCAAAGTCTTTTTACTGTGCCAGGCATAAAGCTTCCTTCTCCTTAACAGTTCAGGTTTCACGTTCGAGAGTACTTTTATTCCCCTCACAGTGTAGCTCTTTAGTTTCCCTTTCAAATAACTAAAGGTTACTTGGAATCATGTAGAGGTATGGAAATAAAATCATTACTAAATACATTCACAATGAGTTGATAGTGCATCCCATTATACTATATGGTTGTGCAACAACGCTGCTCTTGCTAAGCCACCAAAATATAAAGACCTTCTCCCTCCACCTTATTATGGCTCTGCTCCTTCTGCTCCTCATCTCTGACAAGGGAATACACATCCAGTGCAGAGGGAAACACTTGCTGTAATGTGCTCCTGAATTTGGCAAGTGGCAGCTTTAATTTATCCTTTCCAGATTGATTGCCTGCTGCAATAAAGCAGCCTCTAATCCATCTCCTCCAAACAGGAAAGCTAAAAAAAAAAAAACAACCCCAAACAAAAAATCCACACCAAAAAACCCACCCCAAAACAAGTGGGGGGTTAAAGCAAACATACGATAAAATCACAGCTTTAGCAAAAGCTTTGATATCATTATTAAGATCATACAAATTTCCTCTCTTATCTAGCTTGTTCTTCACTGTCTAATTAGTCCAACCACTGATAGTTTGTGTTCCTCTTTTTTTTTTTTATTGGATACAGAAACAAGCAGTTAAACTAGTATTTGCAGTCTTTTAATTACACATTAAAATCTTCATCCTTAACTTTTTTTCACTGAAAGTACAGGGATTCCCTACGGTGCAATATTAGTGTTCTGCTCTAAATGCTGCAAGGGCATCTTCTAATGGTCGGGACCGTGGAACAACTTTTAATTAATTGCCACCTTTTAATGGCACGGTTCTCGCACAAACATTACCTTTAAGGCAAACATACATCAAAGAGTCAGGAATGTGCTCTTTTCCAACAGAGCTGCCATCCCCAGCAACACTAACATTCACTGAGGGCTACAGGCTGCTCTGGATCTCTGCATATTCCAGAAAATGAACATGCAGATCAAGGCCAGTACACGGCCCAGAAGTTTCCAAAGAGAGCTTTTTTATTTCCCAGCTATGGAGTGTTCCAGCTAATCTTCAGCAAAGTAGATGGGAATGATTTCAAATTGCCATGCTCAGTCACACAGGGCTGCACATCACACCCAGAGCAATCCTATTTTCAGGGTTAGTTTGTGGAACCTGACCCCAAAACACCACCGGCGATCGGCCACCTTTGGCAAACGTCTTCAAGAGAGACGTGGTGACGGAGGTGTTCCCTGCAAGGACATCTGAGCTCAGCCTATCAGTCCGTAGCAGCTCGCATCACACTCACAACTGATGCACTATTCACTGTAAAAAAAAAATAAAAAGATGAAATCTTAACACTATGCACTCTCTTTCTACAGTGATCCATCAGAATGTTTGTTAAAAAGTTCATAAACAAACAGATTTTTGCTGTGTGGAAAAAATACACTGTGAAGTTTTACACCAGCTAATGCACATTGCAGTAATTTACTAGGGATAAAGCAGCATCCAAGATCCTTGTCTCTTGTACTTGTATGGATAGAAATTATTATCCTGTTAATGAATATCATAAGGAACATTTGGCTTTAGTCAAAATCTATCCTTTGGACAATCTGTGTTGATCAATGCCTTCTGGTTTTTTGTAATTACTTTGGAAGAAAAAAATGCAGCTGTACAGTACTTAATGGAATGAAATTCAGCCTATAACTATAGCCAAAAAACCCCACTGATCTGGCATAACAAAACAAAGAAGATTATTGCAGAAAGCCCTGCTGTCAGATATATCAACATATTAGGAGATTAGATCAAGATTAAAATTTTTTAAAAGAATTGTATTTCTAAAGATGCAGAGAACAGCAGAGGTGTTGACTCAGTACCGAGTTACGAAGCATCACCAGACTTAAGAACTGCAGCTGGTGAAAAACAAAACAAAAAACTTCCACACAAAGTCATGCTGTACCCAAGGAGTCATAATGTGGACTCTACCGAGGTGGCTACCAGACCTTTGGCTTCCCCAGAAGTCATTCTATGACCTACTCACTGACTGCAGGCACAGAGCACAAAGCAGGGAAGTGCCTCCTCACATCACATGTACTGGGACCAAATCTGCTAGAAACCACAATGGTTTATTGTGGAACTGCTCCCTCTTACCAGTTTAAGGGTCTCGTTCGGATCCTACTCAACTCCCCAAGTCATGCAGCTCTATATGAGGCTCTGAAACTTCTACAGATAGGAGATAAATGGAAATTCCAAATATATTAAGACTGTAAGAGAGTTCTCCCTGTTTTCATGGTGCTGGTTTAATATCATTGGAGCGATCAGGTTTACAGTGTAAAAGAGAACTGGATTTAGATTGCATCACAACATGCCACTGTGACAGCCATACAAAACTTTAGCAGTCAGAGATGCAGAAGTGGGTCTCACATCCCAGCAAGGATTTGTAGGACTGAGTTGAGATCATCATCTGCAAACTTTAAAAGAACAACACAATTTTTGCCTCAGATTTCAGATTCTCATGAAATTAAACCTGTGTTGGTCCACTATTCCAACAGTCCCTAACTAATGAAACCACATAGATCCTTAATAAAGCACAGAAAAGGACAATCAACTGACCCGAAGAGCCCCACTGACTGAACAGGGGAAGAAAGAAGGGGAAAGAAGCCCAAAAAATTGTCTGCCTTCTGTGTCTTTGGTATCTAAAGAGGTTATAAAACACATGCATGGTCCAAACTCAACACGATAGACAACAGCAGCAAAAACAGAGACAGAAACCAAACTAATTTTAAAATTTGCCTCTTGCACTGAAATTCAACTGGATTACCCCCTTCCCTCTTTCTTGGAGCAGAGCTTGGTAAAGTATCCTTGGCTACAAACAGTAAGATGACTAATCAATGCTATATCCCCAGCGAGTTATTGGATTTGATCTCCTTGGAGTTGTCTAATAAAGCCCCTCATGAATCAAAACAGTACTTTGGGTTTTTTTCTTTCCAGTTAAATTATATTGAGTGCTAAGCAGTAAATACCACATAACTACAGGAGACAGACTGCTATTACATTTAATAGCAGGCTGCTTTTTCACCTCCAGTATTTAAACAAAACACACAAAAAGACCAGGATAAAGCAACGAGGGGCCCATCACTGCTCTGTGCCTGACACCAGCTGGCCTCCAAGCTCTCCCAACTGCCTGTCCCTGATGTTGATATGGGCCATTAGGACCAAAAAAAACCAAACCCCAACCACAAGAAACGAAGAACATCTCTCTTTGAATGCTTAGAATCACCTTTCATCCAAATGACAAGGACTGGTTAACTCGCCTGTGTTACACTAGAAAGTGGGAAGAGCAAGTGACACCCACAGGCACGGCTGTTCTCTTGATAAACTCAGTTTCAGAAATAGTAATGATGTGGTATCACCTAAGGAATTCTCCCTCTTAATTTGTCATACAATACGGGTTCAATCACAGCAGATGCTTCCCCAGCTTTGGGATCTGAGTGTCGCGGCTCCTGAATCTGAAACGAAGCAGAGAGGCTCCAAGCCATCTATTAAATATTGCCATTGAGTTTAAGGAGAACTTAAATCAGAATTTCTAATACTGTGATGGCAACAGACTTTGTAGTAATCCAGACAACCACGTTTCTTAGCTTTCAGTGGTAGGGGAACACTGTTGAGAAGAAATTGAAGAAGTTAGGATTACGCAATTGCAATTTTTTCCTTCCATGCCCTAGGACACAACTTTAATATTTACTGTATTTAAGGAAACTACAAGTACCCCAGGGTCTCACTAAAACTAAACCAAAAGGTGCACTCTTTCTCTGACAGCGGTCAGCCTCGTTTCTGTAAAACAACTTGTCTGAAAGCAACTGTTATCATCTCTGCTTGGGAGGCAGAAGGGAAACCTGAAGAAAAACCCAAAACAAACGTGGCTATATCTTAAAATAACTTGAAACTATCCTATTTTCAATAGCTGCTGAAATTCATTATGATCTGAATTTCTCAGCACTTATCTTCCTGTAACAAAGCTGTCAAAATAGTGGTTTCCTGTTTGCTTGTTATTCTCTACTATATTATACATGGCTTGAAAAATTCACTTGAGGACATCGCTATTCCCTGAAGCAGTGATGTAGGCAGCAGCCTGAATAGGTTCACAGGATTCTGTAGTTTTCCTTTAAAATAAAAAATAAATGCTACATATATGTTAGTTGTATTTCTTTGAAAAATTCTAGAGGGATGCAAACCATCCAAACCCCTCGTTACATCAAACCCCTCCACCACCACTGTATCTAGAACAGACTGGAACTACCCCCGAAATGCACAGCGTGGATTTTATAATTGCTGTAGATTGTCCTCTAGGGAATGGGCAAATGCTCACAAAAGCACCTGTTTAATGAGCACCACCCTTTTTACCAGAGAAGAACTACTACTCTATGTAGCTAGATGGGCTTTGATAGTTAAAATTCCAGTATTTGAGGGGCAAAAGTTGGTATTTTGGACCTTCTGTGTAAAATTACAGAGCTTATTAAAAAGCAAGATGAAGATGTATTTCACAAAGATTGATCACATACGTGATAAAAAAACATAAAAAAGGCAAAGAACTACCTGGCTGAGATGCTTTAAAGGAACGTAAGACTTCTTTAACAAGCTGCTGAAATACAACAGACAAAGTTTGAAGGATAATTTCTATTTAGTCGAACCAGGTGAAGTATTAGAGACTCGAGTATCAAAAGATCCTGCAAGGCAGGCAGATAAACTCTGAACACACCAAAATCAATACACCAGTTAGGGATAAATCCCACTGTATGGCAACACCCTGCACCTTACACTAAACCAGCTCTGCAAAACATCTGCAGAACAGATGCTCGTCAATTCACTCAAGATAAAACCAGTACAAGGATGTGCTCCAAACTGCACAGAAGATACTAAACACTGAAATTAACGTCCCGTCTACATGGTACCCGGCTGCAAAGTAATTAAACCTATTCATGTAAATACTATTGTCTTACAATATAAAGAACTAATTTTTAATCTTTTTTTTCCCCTTCATATAAAAAGAGATTAATTTGCGGAGCAAAAGGGTCACACATTTCAGTAACGTGTTCTTTCACGGTGCCTCTTACACTGCCTTGCTGAAGTCAAGCTAAAGGAACACAGTGAGAAACTTCAACGTGAACAGGGATATTAAATGAGCTCCCAGTATTGAAAGTTATTGGAAACTGATCTCTTCCTTATTAATACAATTCCCCATCATGTACAAAAAGAGATCTCCACGTTCCAAAACGCAAACAGAGTTTTAATTTTTAATTATATTCTCAACCTCAACTCTTCTGGAGAGAAGTATAGATGTGGGCCTGAGGATTATTGCTTTATTACATTATCATCTCTGTGGCATTTAATGAATATTGATATTTAATGCAGCTTTGCCAGGAGGGGGAAAGAAGAATTTTAGACCTGCACAAAGAACTTCTGATAACTTTTCTCCGAACGAGAAACACAGCCAAACACCTCGCTCTTCTGCTCTCGAACACTTCTAAGAAGAGGCCCAAATGTTACAAGCACAGCTCGTACTACTGAATGGGATGACTGTAAAAACACCTGCATGTTAAATATCCACATACACCCCTGCCTATATAGCACGTATTGCACTTAACTGGTGTATCAGATTTGTGGTTTCAAAGTATGAATCCCCGGCTGGGATTTCAGGCCTCTGTACCACAGACCTGGGAACAGGGATTTAAACATACGGTCTTGAATGCAAAGCCCACAAACATTTATTGGCTGAAGCATGCTTTGTCATTGTCTTCAGAATCATCTGCCTCCTTCTTCCACCATGAAAATCCCTGAACTTTGGAAGCAATTAGATACTGTTTATAAAACAAAACGCTGAAAAACACGCATTCCTCCCAAAACTCTTGGCAAAAGGCTCATCGTGATTTTTTTCTTAATGTAAAAGTGATTATATACGCAAGTTCCAAATAATTTATTCTGGCACATCTGATGACTGAGTGTAGGGTTTATAAATATACACACACATACACACACACCTACCTTCCAGTTAGCTATTAAAAATAGCAATTTTTTTTTTTCTCCATACTACATCACTGTTTTAGGTTAAATTCTTTCCTCAAGATTCAACTTTTGTGTCCTGAAGAAAGCTCTTGAACAAACACAACAGTACCTTCCAGCACTACTTACGTGACAGCATCATGTGGACTGATAGAGCATTAATACTATGAAAGAACAACACTTTGCTTATGCTGGTATTGAATCAAGCTACAGCAAACAC
This sequence comes from Actenoides hombroni, assembly GCA_024336885.1. Taxonomy (NCBI): domain Eukaryota; kingdom Metazoa; phylum Chordata; class Aves; order Coraciiformes; family Alcedinidae; genus Actenoides; species Actenoides hombroni. The sequence continues at coordinate 6,125,379 of WUAM01000001.1, forward strand.
AGAGTTTGCAGTATCTGTAAATTTACTGTCCAAATCCAGAGGAAGAGATACCTGCTGAACCAGTAAATTAAGCTCTTAAGGGAGACCACTCACTAAAGAACATCTCTCGTTAATACAGGTCTAAAGAATGGAGCAAGTATCAACTTCTTTTAAATACATCCATTTTCTGTAGGAGAATCCAGGTGGATTCTGAGGTGTAGAGAGCAGAACAGAGACCTCCTCCTCCTCCATCTCACCTAGAACAAGCAGCAGAATCAACCTGGCCCTCCTGAGTCTCTGCCCAGCACTCTATCTTCAAGTCCTTATTATCTCCTAAAAGAAATATTATCCTCACAGCTTTTTGCTGCTCATTTATCTAGAACAATTTCAGCAGCAGCACTGCCTTTTTTTTTTTTTTTAATAAAGGAAAAGTAATTTTGCTGGTCCACTCCTAGCAATAGAGTACAAATTCACAGAGTTTTTTACTCAATCTATTACAGCGTCGTCACTGTCAGGTTAGGGCATACATCAGAGCACAAGAGATTTACAAGACAAGTTGAAGAGCCCTAAAACAAGAAATTGGACTCTCTTTTGCTCAAGCCTTTCTGTCCATTGAGCCTCAAGTTGTCAAGCAAGAACCAAACTTCTACTTGTTTATAGCGTGCTTATTTCCCCCAAACCTGCAGATATCACAACAAATGACCCTAAAAAGGCACCATAAAGGGCAAGAGCCTCGGTACCTTACATGGTGAGCAAGTTCTTGTTCTGGCAGTTTCTTTCCAGACAGAGATGATAGATGATTACTCTGGGAGCACTGAGAAAGCCCCATGCAACAGAGCTATCAAAGTCACAAGGTTTTCAGCGGAGACCCCTAAAAATTCCCATTAAAACTAACTGACCCTCTGGTGTGTGCCAACAAACACAACTGCAAGAACAGAGCTGCCATTCCTCTTCTCTTCCTCCTTGCGTCGCGGTGACTCCCTGCTGCCGTATTCCAGCCAGCCAGGGACCCATCAGAGTCTGATGGGCTCTCAGCAGGGTGGTCCACTGGCAGGGACCACCTCTGTGGACACACTGCTCTCGGCCACCCCAAACTCTTTGGGATGTGGTGTTCTGCTCCGGCAGGGTCACGGAGACAACTCCGTAACCGGGAATTCGCTTTTGAGATCTGGTGATGTCAAAACAACGCGAGATTAATTAACTGCGTCAATTACTGTATTTCAGGAGGAAAGAATAAACTAAGAGCCGTCATTTCTCATCTTATTTTACTTCAGACCAGAAGCAGACATCCTGGTTTTCAGAGGGTTGCATGTCTCTGCTTTCCCAGCCAGTCAAAGCGAGCTGACAGCTTTCAGCACTTCAGCAAACACTGCCTTGAGATTCTGTAGAGATTCTTTACCAGAAGGAAGGAAGCAGCAGCCAGCTGAGAAGCATGTGAGGGAACGCATCTATTAGCAAGTACAGGGAGATGTCTTGTTAATAGAAGACAGAAGGAGGGACAAAGCAGGGAGAGAAAGAAGCCAGCAGTTAGTCATTTTCTGATACAGATACATTTGGCTAGAAATGAGACGCGTTTCAATCTACTGTTCCTTTCTGCACTTTCAGAGCCAGTGAAAACCCACCCTGAAAAGCAAAACTGAACACCAAAAGGTCTTCAGAACTCTTCAGCACCCTTAGAAGCCCCCAGATAATGAAAACAGTGAGAAAATGAGAATTTTCTTGGTAGTGGTTGCATAGGACAGAGATCTTCCATTTTTAAAAATACGTTTTGATTTGAAAGTGCTGCTGCTGTTTGGGTATCTACGAGTGAAAAACTAGAGCTTCTCACTCACACTTCCAAACCACAGCACATCAAAAGATGGCCTAAGGCTGGCTAGGGATAAAGGAGCAGGCCCACCAAGAACCAGCTTTGCCATCAGTGAAACTCCTTCTCCAGCTCCTTCCGTGTGCATACGGTAGGGAGAGGTGGCTGAGCCTGCAAGACAGGCTGAGAAGTTTTGGGGTTTGTTTGGTTTGTTGTTTTTTTTTTAATTAAAAAGTCACTTTTGAGAGGAAAGGAGAAGAAAAAGCAGAGCAGGGAGAGAGACTAAGGGCTCAAGTGAACAGTGGATTGACAGCACAAGAATCAAGTGTTGTTCCATTGCCCTTATGAGAAGGGACACCATTTGCATACGGCTCAGTCTATGGGCTAAAACTCAAGTGTCACCATAGCAGGAAAGATCAAAGATGGATTAGCAAGATAATCACCCAGCTTACATCATTGCCACTAAGAATGTAACAAGCAACAGCAAAAGTCACCCATGTACTTTCTTCAAGGAACAGGAACACAAATAAATAAATAGATCAGTAACACTCTCACTAACCCCACCTTTAACTCAAATTAAGACATGTTGAATACCAAACTACCCACTATGCAAAACCAACGTGAAAATAAAACAGTTTTTAGAAGATTCTTGGTCCAAATCATCACCTGTGTTACCTCCTGAGCAACAGTGCTTCCTACATTCCTTTGCTGGCTGGAAAGGATTGCTGCAGCGTTGCCTGCCTGCTGTCCTAAAATGACATCTTGGCACGTAGCCAGTTTTAACTATTGAAGTCTAAGAAAAACTCTTGAGAATATAGCTGCTCTGAAAAACATTTCATATGTACTTGACTCATAGCACATTGTTACTCAGCCCAAAGACTTGTCACTGAACTTAATTTTAATATTATACATCAAAGCAAAAAAAAAAAAAAAGAGAAGACAAAGAAATAGTTACCCTTTTCTTGACTAATCAATAAAGCTAAAAAAATAAAAAATTAAAAAATCCCTGAATTACCATGGGAAAATTAGTATGCAGTATGCCCTTTCAAGGAGATAAGCAGTTTTACACCTGGAGGTTTCTCTTCTTTTGCATTTTAGAGATAATAATGAGGAGGGGAAAAAAAAAAAGAAAGAAAAAAAAAAATCACAGCATGATTCATCATTATTTGCATGAAACTACAGCAAAATCAAGATATTAAAATCCATTTCCCCTACTTTTTTTTTTTAATACTTCTCATAAGCCCATTTTCATCAGTCTTTTCATAATCCACTTGTGCTCTGTGTTGGAGATATGATATTGAGCTCAACAGGTATTTGATTTGACTTAATATAACTATTATTCTCTTTTTAAGACACACCAAGATAGCAAATAAGGACAAATATGGAAAGGTCAAAGAGAAGCCAGAGAGGAGGAAACCAGTGACAGATAAAGGGCCAGCTCAGCATAAATCTATTTTCCCTGGGAATAATGCTGGAAGTGGTAATAAGACATTGAAACATAATTCAACTACTACCTAAAGTTTAGCTACTCCACTCAAATTTCATTCCATCTGTAAATTCTAGGTAAATGAACCACTGAAAGAAAAATCATGTGCAGATAGACATACAATACTTTAAAATGTATAGGTTATACACCTCGTATGAAGATTTACCCAGCTGCAACTGTTCAGGTATAGACTTTTCCATGCCAAACTAGAAGGCAGCTCTTTCTCTCTCACTATATGTATTTCTAGTAACTGGAGAAGCCACAATTGAAAAAGAAACCCAAAACACCAAAATATTTTAGGACCTCTCAATAACAGCTGTGACAACAGGTATCACAGCACTGGAGTTTATAGGCTTCTTGGAGAAGTCCATTTTAAGCTCTGGATGAACCTGACGCCACAACAAAGAAAGAAAACCAATTAGTCAGTTTGTTACAATGTTTCCCTGTTCTTTCACAGATACATGAGAAACACTATCTGGTTTTCCAACCTGTATTTCTGTGAGAGCTGCCCTTCTAGCCATTCTTCTTCATCTGATGTATTGGTAAAACAATAGAACGTTTTATGGATTGTTGAATTATCAGCCCTCTGGAGTTAATATACAAGGGGAAAACTCTGTTGACTAATGATTTTTCTCATTTCATATATGGAAAAAGCTTCAAGCTTCCTTTGCTGCCTTCATCAGCACAGGCTTGTGGACTTGGGTGACAATCAGGGCTTTTATTATTACAACTATGAAGTTTTTAGTAAGATGGTATTTATACATCAGTGACTCTTTCTGTGAAAAAAAAGCAGGCAGTTTCCACAAACTACAAGGATGCTCAGGACAATGAGTAATTGCTTAGCCCTTCATTTTCTACGTAATAATCATTTGCTTATATGTAACTAAATATTTTAAGCAGTTTAGTAATTTATAAGCCTAGTTGTGGACATCCCTGAGCTTTTTGGCATCAGCACACAAACTGCCTGAAGTGTTGATACTCTGTGTCCTCAAACAGTTTCTAAGTGTCCTCATAATTGCCTGTCACCTGTAAAAGATGTTTAGATCCAATGCAGAATTAGCATATGGTGAACAGATGGACTCTGAACAGACGTTTGTTGAGAAAGTACTCACACCAAAGACTTTTTGGCTTCAGCCTTTTAGGACCTTCAGAAAAGTCCTGCCTGAAGCTCCAAGCCATACTAATCAGGGGAACATCATTCCTCAATGACAATCTCATGTAGCAAAACTTTCACGACCCGCTACAAAGAAGGATAATCGCAACTTTTTCTGTTGTCAGCTACCTCCAAAACCAGAAGAAACAAAATATTGTTTCCATAGGGTACCCCACCCATCCAACAAGAATAATTCACTGTGTGTGAAACAAAAATGCAAGCACGAAGTTGCTATTATGATTATTTAAAAGTACAACAAAAAAGTTTTTAAAAAATCTCTCCCCCCACCATGCAAACTCTTCAGAATATTCCATTACTTACTGAGGAGGTAAGACAAGAGTTGTTGGCTGGGCTTTTGGTCTGCGTTTTGCAGAGACTCCCATCTGGTTGGCTGAACGTTTCAAAGATTGCTGATTCAAAAGGCCAGATGCTAGCCCGGCGTGGTACTGCAACTGGAAAATAAAAAACATATATATTAAAATACACATCACTGCAGAACTCTGTATCAGACCTCTACAGTCTGTATCACCCCATTCAAATTACAACTAGTAACTTAATGCATGTTATCACACACACACATATATATATTTTGCTGGGATGGGAGATGACACCAATAAACACATATAAAGAGTCTGCTGTGAAATAGGTATTAAAAAGAAAGTATGATATAGGGCGAATAAGATGGTGAATCAAAGGCTTCCTCTAAAGTTCTAACTCTCCTGAAACTTAGGCTTGCTTTTAAATGTTCAGTCCTGTTTCTCCTCTCAAGGGACTGAGCATTCTTATTTTGGAAGAAGCTAAGAGAAAGAAAGATGCAACCTTTTTTGCTATATAAACCAGCTTCTTAGAAACAACTCTCATCTTTTTATCTTAAAACCAAAAAACATTCACAAAGAAGTTTCTACCCCTGTAAAGAAAAACCTAGCCTTTAAAATACCTGCTCACACATTTCCATAGCACTGCAGAAACATTCACATTCAGTAGCTTTCTCCTCTAACCTTTTTATTTTACTTGCCAACGAAAGACAAATTTATGAAGGACACAACATGAATCTGCAAGATTTTCAGCACATTCCCCACTGCTCACAGTTTTCAGAACTACAGGGCTGTGTCTGTCCTGCAACCAGCTCCAAGTGCAACAAGTTACAAGCTCACCTCTAAATACTTTCTATTCACATTCTTAGCTCCCTGTTTTTGAAGGGGGGGGGGGATTCAGTGTCAGAGAAATGCAATTTCCTTCATCATCCTTTCCAATACTCACATCAATGTACTCATTAAGTTGTCTAAAGAATTGTTCTAAGACAAACTCTTTAATGTTAACAACTCTAACATCATGGTCTGCATCTAAATAAAAATAAAAATAGAGTTATAGTTAGGAAAATAAGACAAGTGTTGAGAAAGTAAAGTGGTCTTAAGCAAAGCTACCGTACAGGGTACTGACTGAAAGAGAGGGAAACTAAGCTCAGTAACATGATCTACTTGAAAATGCCTATTAAAATGAGTGAAGTTGTCCTGTGAGCCAATTTGCCTCAAATGTCAATGCTCAGAGCATCCAAAAGGCTTTTTAACAGGCTTCTGATCTACTTGGCTGCTTTGCTACATGATCTCGGCCCTGGCACAGCACAAAGACACATGGTCCCTAACAGGAAGGGGGGGGAGGAAAGCATATTGCCCCAACAGCTCCGCTTCGACCAGGGAATTTTGCTCAGATTTGGGTTTTTCTGACAGATTTCTGAAATTAAAATAACAAATAAATAAAAATCAATGAGAGCAACGGACAGTGCACGTTTGAAAGGCAATGTTTCAAAGTGTCAGGGGCTTAGCTTTCAATCTTCAGCACCAGAATGTGCAGCGAGTGCAATAAGCAGGGAACTGAAGGGAAAGGCAGCTCTGGCAGAAGACCCCTCTGACTCAGGTACGCGCTTTTCCTTTTTCTTCTTGCATCTGCTTAAGAGCAGCCCCCTCTTTCAGCCATTTTGTGCTGGTGACACCATTCACTTCTTTTCACTGTGCAGAATGACACCGACAGGTATTTCGAGCCAACAACATCATTTGGATACTTGCTCAGAGCTGGAGGTAATCACAGGCGCTAATCGCAGATGAATTTTAAATGCAACCTTTTAAAACCATTTCAGAACCTCCTGGCTACAGCTAATCTGACATTTAGTGGTCAGGCGTTAAGAAAAAAAACAAAACAAACCAAAAAGAATGAAAAATAAATATATTCTAAAAAGCAGTTCTGTCCTTGAAGGCTGGCTCCCAGTGATTAAGCTATTTTTATTAATTATAGGTATTTCTTTATGATCTACCTTTGCTCCTAGGAATGCAGATCCAACTGTCAAAATCTATAAGGGCCATTAAATATTTACCAAACCATCCTTATAATGGGAGAAAAGGTCAAAGTTAATAAAACTGACAGGCAGCTTCTGTCCAACTTGATTTATACATTATTAAAGCATCACATACCGGCTTGCACAGAATGCATTCTTTGAGGGGGGGCAGATGGGTCTTAACTGAAGAGACTGGGAAACTGTTTCTTAATATTTGTTCCGAGGAGCAGAAACAAGACTGAAGATAATGCCAAAGCAGAACCACTATGATCAGTTATAGCCAGGAGACACAATGGGCCCGATGGATAACAAACCTGCCGTTCAGCTCCTCCTTCCTCTTGCAGAACAAGCACCTTGGTCTGCCATGACAGCAATTCTCAGCTAAAAACCACACCAGTCCCCTCAAAAGATTTGTTTACTAACAAGAGAACGCCATTTCCAAACACGCTCTCCTCACCTTAGGGAACACCCACGGAATGTGCTGTCAGAGGATATTATGGGTGCTGAAAGGCCGAGATGAGCTCACGGGACACAAACCCTTCGAGGGTTCGTGGACACACAGAACCAACATTCAGCTCGAGAAGTCCCTCAGCCAGAGACTGCTGATGGCTGGGAGAACACTGGGGAGAACGTGGTCTAGCTGCATGTGCTTGAAGCTACTGCTGGAGAAGAGATGTGGGGCAACAGGAGCCTTTACTTTGACCTGGCAGAGCCGTCGTGCGTGTCGGTGTTTCCACCAAAGAGTGATTCCTGAAAGTCTCAGAGACCCCGAGACCCAACGCGGCCAAAAGCTGGGCACTTTTGGATGGTCACAGCTGCCTTCTGCAAGTGTATTCCCAACCACCCTCCCATTTCCTTTTGACAACTGTGCTCAGCTAAACCCGAAACAGCAATAACTTTAGGCACAAGATATGCTAAATACTCATTGAACAGGAGTATCTGTGCAGCAGTAGGTAGCTTCACAAATCATGTCTTTATCAGCTGCCACGGAATTCCCCGTCGTTCAGAGGCTTTATTACAGCAAGCATCCACGGGAAAGCTTTCGGCTGCGGGGAATTCCAACTGCTTTATGTGATGCTAAGCTCTTTACTTCCTAATGAAATATTCCCCTGTGAAATTTCAAAAAGATTTATTTTCCCCCCCCCCCCCCGATCCACGTAGATGAAACATAAAATCTATTGCGGAAAACTAGGGAATAAAAAACAACAACAAAAAAAATCAATTGATAACACTTAGCAGCTAGAAGATACACCAGTGCCAACTTGTACCGTTTCATGAGGAGTCTCATGATAGCTGATATTTTTCTTAAAACTGTGGTTCCAAGTAGATGTGTGAATTTCACATTTTAAAATCCAAAGAGACTCTGCTTCTCGAGGATGTAGGAAAAGTACTGAAAAAAACCCTTCAATACAGAAAAAAAAAACTTCACCTGAAGGTAAATAAAAATGGAACTTGGATTGGTTTAAAATGTCATTATTTTGCTGTGTTAATGGCAACGTGCTCTATAGTCTTCTAGGAGAAAATATTATCAGTAATAGTTTACGGGTGTCGTAATTCACATTTTTACAGTGTTCCCGAGTATATGAAAACCATGTTCATATATGAACACCTCTCAATCTTCCTCCCAGAGTGAAACACATCGTTACAGGGGTAGTGCTTTCGGGTCACATTCCTCACAGTTGTAACTGTTAAGCAGGACAGTTTCTTCATTCCTGTAAGATGTCTGACTTCCCCGTGAACTACTGAAACAGGGAAGGTGTATCAGGGAAAGACAGAGTGGATTTAGTTCCAAAAGTGTTAATAAGTTTTTTTTAAGTTAATCACGTAATATCTTTTAATTGTTTCACTCCGGTGACTCTCTTCTTACCAGAAAGAAGACAAGGCACCCCTGGAAACAACCAAACCAACCAGAGGATTGCTTTACAGAGTGTGTTACAAACTCCAAACATGTACACGGCGCTAATTTAAAACTTTTAAAATTAAAGCTTCACCATGAGAATCATGCTGGGGCTGGAGGTCTTTAGTTTACATAATTCATGGGCTGGAAATTTTGCATGTGCTGACTGCTGACCAAACAAGTCATTACACTCCACTTACTGACAAGGCCATTTAACATGACAAAAATCGGTTGAGTAGGAAGAAGGTAAGAACTGGGGGGGGAGGGAACCCAACAATCACTCGGAGCATTTACAATTGATCATGTCAACTCACAGCTGCACATTAAATTTCTGTATTGCCATAACTTAAAGCTTTAAAGAAAACCTACTGGTGCTTTAAAAAAGTGAAATCAGAAGAACTGGCTTTTCTTTGTAATCCTTTTACCCCGTCGTGGTATTTTTTTCCATTCTCATGTAAATACTTACTGATCACAGACATGAACAGAAAAGCATTTTCTCAGATATAGGTAATAAAAAAAAAAGTTCCTTTCCATTCCTCTAAGCACTGGAGTTTTACAGAACTGGCTGACTTGCCCACTGTGGAACTTCCAGAGTTCACTGGAACACTGCTGAAGGAATGTGCATCTGCCTCCTTTTAAGATGCACAGGACTTTGCCCTCCGTCATTAAGCTGTTTCTCCCTTGCAGCTAACAAGGGATTTGTCCATTATGATAAAATTCTGGTCGTTCTTTTGAAAAGAGCAATAAGCAAGCAAGCAGGACACTCCCACGGTTTCATCTCTGCAGACGAAAGCAGGCAAGAGAGAAATTATCCTACCTTAATTGCTATTTTTAAGCTTTTCTCAGATAATGAGGCCGGTTTGGAAATTGTCTTTTTTGTCCAAACAATGTTTGATCATTTTAGGATAGCTGAATTCTTGACTTGGTCAAAACAGCATCAATAAACCAAAAGAGCAGTCTCCAATTTCTTTATTCATTGGTTTTTTCCTCTTGCAGAACTAGGTTGCAGGCTTTTCAATTAATAGGAAAGTTAGACATTGTGCCTTTTTCTCTAGCTTACAATTTAATTAGGAGACTTTGTTCTATTTTTTTTTAAAGCATTTCTGCCCCCCCCCAAACACTTTTCAGTTTACAGGGACATTTAACCTACAAATACCCATCTGTGATGGGAACAAAGGCTCCACTCACTCCGCTCTTTGTTAAAACCTCTGTACAAAAGTTACCGAATCCCTTCCTAAACACCCTGATCCCACTAAGCTGTGAAACTAATGAGCTCACACTCCCAATAAAAGCCTCTCGCACACCACGGCTCCCGTTTGCCTTACGCCGAGAAGCTCCGTGCCATCACCTCACCCTGGTCACCAAACCAAGGGACACGGAACATTCTGAGGACACGTGCCCAGCACACGTCCCTGTCCCTGGCTTTTCCCTTGGGTCTCTCTTCATCCCTCCCAAGGCTAAGGCAGTTGACAAACAAACTTAGACATTTAGGGATATTTCTCTATAAGAAGAATAGCAGGAATGCATTGGTACATGTGCCTGTTTCATTAACGCCTTGGCTTCACTACGTGGTTCTATCCCATCGCCTTTGAATTCCTATTTTTGCTGAGTGCTGTTCTAATTAGTGTCAGATTTCAGCCTTGAAGTGCCTTCTTTCCTTCGGTTTCTTCCGAAAACATTGAAGTTCTGCTGATGAATGACTGCATCAATGTCCCCTCGCTTCAATACTGCTTGCAAGTCTTTGGCTTTTTACCATGCAGAGATAGCAAATTTGGTGGCACTTTCTGCAAGGAATTGGTCAAAACTTCAGCCTCTGCATCCTTCCTGCCAATGAAACCATCCACACTGTTCAAAGGCTCTGCAAAAGCCCCTAATCCTCCTCCAGGTTTTTATTAAAACAGTATTCTGGAATCCATTTAATAGTTTCATCAGTGACATATCTTTCTTTCTGGATAACAACACAACAGGGCCAACAGGATGTGAGGTTTAAAGAGGTCTAGCATTTGAAATGGATAGAGGCAGAGCAATCATCATCTGAGGCTACAGACTGCTTCATTTACCTCTTCAGAAGACTACATTAATGTTTATAAACACCTCTAGGTATTTATAAATGAGCTTAAACATACATATTTCCTGACAGATAACCACATGAACTGGTGTTTCCTTGGGTGTGCAACTACAACCCAGAATGGTAACAGAATCACAAAACACAGAGTAAAGTTATTACACCGCGTTCTGCACCGAGATGACAAAATAAAACCATGTGCAGTAACAACCAGTAGTATTTTCAAGTAACCCTGAGCTCAAGGGTAGTAGTTTATACAGAAATTGTCCACTAATGCATAAATGGTCTTAGTGTAGCCCTATGTGATATATTCACACTTGTGCAATCACTTAATGGATTTCACTGAAGCCTAAAGACCCAAGAATTGCACTTGATCAACACCGGACAGAAAATCCAAACTCCTTTTTGACAAAAGTATTATCTTTGCATAAGACAAATAATCTGTCCCACGCAGGGAAAAAGTCATCATTAAAACTCCAGACTGAATAAGGACACAACGTGCATCTTCGCCCAGTGCTGCTGTGCCCCCTTAAACAGCCAGCAGGACTTTGAGCTGAAGACATTGCTCTCACAATAGAATTATTATTTTCCAAAGCCCTCGACTAAATCTTCGGTGCCCGGGGCTCAGGTGGCAGCTATGTCAGTATAAAGAATGGCCCGCTGCCTTCCTGACAGGGGATGCTCAGGTGCTTAGAGAAGAAATGTGCAGATACTTTAAAAGTGAGTGGTAGAATCAAGGGCTGCAATCAGCTACAGAAACACTCTCCAAATTGTCTAGCAGCACACCGTGATCTGCTTTACCACCATAGCAAACCAACTGCTTTTCAGACAAAGCAACGAATACTCTTCCTCAATAAAGTATCTACAAGGTGCAGCTTACGTAAATCCCACTACTCCAGCTGCAGCAGCAGACAGAGAGGAGAAAGATGGCAAAAGAAGAGATGAAAGGGAAATCCGTTAGTGGATAAGCAATGTAGCAGCAATGACCCTGGGCTGGTAACTGTGCTGTTAATTTGGCTTTTACCCTAACTCATTAAATTTAATTCTTTTAACTTCTGTGAAATGACTTTCCCTAGCTTCCCTCGCACAATAATGAAAATGCACAATCTATTTAGGCTAGCAAACACCCATCCTGGGTGTCAGACCACAGCTTTAGCTGCGGGTCCTTCTGCCAGCACACGGGAACCTGGCTTTCCTCAGCCTCTCCATGACCTGCCTGAATGGGAAGGGGCACCCAAAGCTGAGAACTCCAGCACACAGTTCCCCCTGACCCAGGCACACCGTGGGCTCTGCCAAGCGACACCAGAGCGCAGCGCTCTCTTCTAGAGGTGAGCACACTACAGTTGCATGAACGTGGTTTAAACTGAGCTGAACTTGCCAAATTCGGAGAGAATTCTTCCTTAAATGGTTACTTCTGCCAATAGCCTCTTTCTTCACTATCCTCTTCCTTCACATCTAGCAGGCATCCCGAAGCAATGCTGCTGGGAATGCTAATTTGCAACCCGCCAGCAAGGACGACCAAATAAAGCTTGAAGTAAAGACAGTTAGATCTGGAACAGAATGTATGTGGCCTATTTCCCCCTAAGAACATTCCTACTATAGCTTTGGAATATTCATGATCATATTAATGTATAAAGTGATCCGCACACAAATAATGACAACTGGTACAGGTCACTGTTAGAAGTGGTTAGAGAAAGTGGTTTGAACTCTCACCCTCCCTAGTAAAGCAGATTTTTGCACAGACAAAGCCTGGAATTGCCATAGGTGGCTGCAACTTAGAGATCAGCTGTGTGCTGGAGGATGAGCCTCCAAAAGAAACACATCATTTTCCCTGTTTAAGACACAGTTTATTCAACACTGAATGCACATCTCTAGAATACCTGTTAGAAAAAAACCATAACCACTGTGCTTCCAAGAGGAATGCTGAAATGCAGTGGTCAACAAAACCTGAAACTTCTTTCCCTCCCCGCCCATCTCCAAAGTAATTAAAGAGTTTTTCTGCCCTTACTCAAGTTTTCTGTGTTCAAAAATTAATGATGTATATCTGAATCCTGTCTTCAACCTCACATTGACTTCTGGGAGACAGAGCAATCCTGCAGATCACTAGCAGCAGTGGGAGCTCTTCCTTTACTCAGAAGTTTCACTGAAAATCTTCTCTAGGTAGAACAGTATTTATTATGCATTAATTGTGAACTCAAAATTTAAACACTTTTGTTCTTATTTTTAACCCTTCAGAATAGCCACTTATGGCTTACACCATGGAATTTTACCTGAAACAGAACACCAGACTTGAGCAAAATGAGTTCTCTGCCTTTAATTAGTACATTTATAGAAGCAGGATAATCATAAATCCGCAGTCCTTGTCATTTATATACAAGAGAAATCACCTTACTCCACACTGCTAGAGACCAAAGTATGGTTCTACCACATCAGCTGTGCCAGGCATTATTGAGAATAGCAACACATAGCCCAACTTTATTTAGAAAAAAAATAAATTCAAAATAATAGACCCCCCACCCCTGTCAATTTTTTAACGTCTCTACTTTTAGATGACCAAGCTGTAACGTATGAAAAAGAACAACTCTTGAAAAATCCGTTTAAAAGCTATTTCAAGTTAGACATCCAAAAAACAGAGAGACATTTATAAAAGCCTTAGTCAAATTATTTCTTTAGACTTCAAAGAGTTAAGTTATGAATGCTTTTAGGGATGAAAAAAGAATCTATCAGATTTGATTGATAAAAGTGTAGCTTTTAACTAAGACTGAAAAAACTGAAGACTGGCAACATTTTTTTCCAGAATAATATGCTTCCTCTGCTTTTTTTTCAGTACAGAGCACATAAATCAAAGAAATGTTAAAGAGGCCCATACATCACAAGCTGGCATTTCCAAACTATTTACAAAATCTGTAATAGTCAAGAGGATGGAAAATATGGAAGTGTGACGAGGAAAGTTACTGAAGAAAAATAAATAAATAATAAGGAAAAAAAAAATAGGTAGTTCTATAATCCCAGCAGGGTTAATTAAGGTGGGAAACAACTCTTGATTGTATAATTTAAAAGTACTAAACCAAAACAATCCTGTTGATGCCGGGTTACAAAAAGGCACCATGAGAGTGCAGCAGCCAAAACAGAGAGGATGTGGATTTGAGCAATGTGGACACAATTCAGCACACAGTTCTGGAAACAGATAAAACAAAGGCTCTAGTAAGGCTTGAAGTACAGACAAAAGAAGGCCTGATTTTGAATCTGTAAAAGGACAGCCTCAGAAACATCAGTAACTCCATTGCTTAGCTGCGTCTCCATCGCATTTTCACAGCCCAGCACCCAGCATACAACAGACTTAGACAGATGAGGTTTTCCTCAGCAACTTTTACAGATGAGACTCTCTTCTTCTGAACGGAAAGGCACAGATTAGGAAAAGTTTATCTGTCCATCTGTTGAATATGTCACACTCTGACTAGAGAGTGCAAAAAGCACAGAGATGTTTTACAACGGAATCCAAAAGTTACTGTAGCCTGAGCTAGAGTAAAAGCCATATGCTTTGCAAAAACACCTCTTTTGCTACACAATTTTCTTCTTTTTTTTTCTTTTTTTTTTTTTTTTTTTACCACAGCACAAAGAGTAACAGTTCGAAAGCTGCTGTAATCTTTACTTCTGAAAATAGATCATATTCTTCCTCTCCTCTGCCACGCTCGGGTAAGCTAACTGCTCAGAAACCAGAAAAACAAGGAAACACTACATTGAGCAATGGCAGCTAAAAAAAGACACCCTCTACAGCAAGAAGTTACCCTCAGTTTACAGGGCGAGCAGCAGCTCGGAGGGCTCAGGACCGGGAACAGGATGATGCACCCAACAGAAGGGTTTGGTGGAACAGCACAAAGTGCTTTTACAGTTTTCTCTGTCAGTGTTGAAGACTTGCAGTAGGAGTATTTCAGATGAAGCCAGGGGAGCTCGGAACTATATTTAGGAGTAAAACAAATGGAATAGACTTCATACTATTTTCATGGGAGCTTATAATGATATTATAATTAACTCAATTACAGCACAAGATTAATAGCCTTTAAAACGCTCCCAGTCATTCATTACAGGTCTAATTAAAACTCTTTTGGTGCTGAGCCAGCAAGAAATATTACACTACTCGCTAACTAACCACATATAAGTATATATGGCATTATCTTTATCATGCTGTTTGCTTCAGGGTCACAATTGAGTGAGCAGTATGGTTTGTGTTTTAAATTTTAAAAAAAAGACAAGAAAAAATGGACAAGATGCCACTGCAGATGCTCCAACACCTGCAACAGCACATCAGCTCACTCCAGCTAACCAGTTTATTTCTAGTTTTACTGCAACGGTTAAGGGCTTCTACAATAGCAGATGCCTTTCCTCCCACACATCAATTAATTTGCAAATGCACTCAGGTTGTAGAAATAATGAAGTGCTGAATGCTTTTCTATTGACAAGTTTTGCTGTCAGGAGGTGGATGCTGTAGGCGAGGTGCTAAAATGTGCTGCTGCTATCTGCATGCCAAAGGAAAGACATGCCACATGAAACTTGGTCGACAGCTAACGGGGCACATCAGTTATTTTATTTACCCCTCTCTCACTGGAACCAAAAGGAAGAAATCCTCTCCAAAAGCTTTTTTTATTGTATTTATCTAGGTATTGATAACACACCGCTTACAATGAGATGTGAGCTTCTCTGCTGACCCAGGAAACGTCTTCTATTTGAGGACAAAAGTAGTGTTTGTCCATGCACTGTTTGTTGGACATCGTTATAAAGTTACATTCCAGTTGGTAAGGCTGCAAACGAGGAATTCAATAACTGGGAAATGCTTGAATTCATATTGCCTGTGCAATCTAAATCAGCCTGCTCGTGCAAAGGATTCAGACTTTGATTACGTGCTTCTTGCTGAAGGACCTCAAATTACCACGGTCTGCAGGATGGCATGGATGAAGATGCAGTTATTCAGCACCCAGTTTCATGCACAGAAAGTTATTTACAAGATTTCACACCACGCCCACACTTAGCTTCTCAGATGTCTTCTCTGCTATTTTCCTGCTCTGTCTTGCTCCTTTACAAATACTGTTAAATTTACCTTCACAATTCTTATTTCACTCGCGCTGGGTGTGGATCTGAGGAATCGCCGATTTCTAAGAACTAAATGTTTTTACTACTCACTATATTTCTAGTAGACTTCCTATAGAAAATAACCACAGTCAAGTGCTCAGCAAGTCCTCGAAGCAGCCAGAAAAGGCTTTAAGCCAGGTCATGGCAGGGCTGGAATCTCTATGGCACTTCCATTGCTTGAAATAAATGCTAAGGTTGATAGCAATTCACCGTTACTTTCTGTCTCGATCAGCCCCTAACTGGAAGTAAAGTGCATCTTGCCAGCTATTCTCTGAAAATACGTTAAAAACTAAGATTCTGAACTTTCAAATTAAATTCATGCTCAAACTTGAAGGCATATAGTCTGTGAGAATAAATGAGACCAAAAAAAAAGAGTTATGTTATGGTTAAGAGCCTGGACAGTGGAATTGACCCTTTCCACAAGCTTCCTAGGAAATACTAAGCCAATGTAAAAGAACCTTTGTGAACATTTGGTCTTGCCTCTTGTCTAGTTCAAGTTACTTTTGTGTTTATTATTCTAACAATGTTTACTGAATTAAAAGAATATGCACATGGTCACATTTCAAGCATTCCAAGGCAGGCGAGTCCCATACTATTCCTCTCCAGTTCTTCCAGTGTTTAATTTCCATGAGTGTTTAAACCACGCACCTCAGCTATGGTCTGAATTTGTTCAACTTCTATTTTCAATTATGACATTTTTGGGGTCTTTGTTTGCTAGAACAAAGAACCTTCTTATCCACTTTTTCATCCTCAAAAAAGATGTTGATACAAAGCAAGTGAGTCATCAGTTATATTTTCTTCTATGAGTGAGATAAATTGAACTTGTTCAATCATACAGAAGGAGCACAGGAACCCAAATGCTTTTCATCAGTTCTCACGTGTCTCAACTAGGGAAGCCCAAATTAACAGGCACCTAGACAAATGGTAACTCAGTAGTTTTACAATTCAAATAATGCTTCAAACCATTTTCCAGTGTTAATAACTGAAAATGTTATTAGTACAGGTACTAACGGGTAAGGAAATCTGTTGTTAAAAATAGATGATTTTCTGCTTTTTAAAACATGTGATTTTTCAGACTGACCTTGTCCCTTTTAAATTTTTATAGCATCTGCAGTTCCAATTTGAGATTTTCATAGGGGGTAAGGCAAACCTTCTTATGTTCTATATTAAATGCAAGACACCTTCTTGGCATGAGCTGCAATATTAATAATATAACAGTACCAATTTCAGGAGCAGCAATGTAGCATCAACACAGGCATATCTACACGAACAGAAATTTAACCATGTGTATCACGGCAATCTTTAATATATCACGGGAGGGAAAAGCACATCTGTGACAGCTCAAACGCGATTTTAGATTTCCTCTTCTGCCATACAAACACATGACCTTGTCATGCCTCACAGGATAACACCGGCAGAGCTGATGCAAGGAAACATATGCTTCTCTTTACTGGACTGAAAATAGGAATAGAGGGGAAAGAGAACGATAGTCGGGGCCAACCCCGGGTTTCTGAAGAGTAGACTTGCAGCTGTCACTGCAATCGGCATAAAGCGTCCCCACCCACACAAGCCCTACAGTAGTTCTAGTGAAATGCCACAACAGAACTTGAAAAAATACTTGCTTTTTGGAAATTATAAACACTACAGAGTCTTTATTTAGCGAGGAATTTGCACTGAAGTCATCAGGAGTTTTCAGACTTCGAGGCTGAGCCATGAGTTGCTGTGGGACACAGTTAAAGCCACAGGAAAAGTTAAACGATTAATTTTTTATGGATTTCAAAGGAGACTGACATGCATTTGACTTTCCATGCACCAGCTGTCTTGCAGGCATTCTCCAATAACTCAATTATCACTTAAATGTCTACCATTTAGCCCAGAGACATTTCAGCTCCTCATCTAAATCTGGACATACCTTCTTTCTGTATCTGTGATAATCACTACGAAAATCTGACCAGCTCAAAAAACCAGCAGTGCATCAGTACCCCACTTCAAGGCACCAAGTGAACAGACACTTCTCTCACTGCTTTGTGGGCTTCATTATTAATGAAGTAAATATTGCAGACATCAATCTATCGCTTCAGGTGGCCATCGTAAAAAAATACATAAAGAGAAAGTTAATGTGGCTGGCCACAGAGGCTTCTCTGGTAAATTAAGAGCACTAATGATCACAGGGCTACAAGCAAGGTGCTAACATTGGCCTGGAATAGAAAATTATTCTCTACAGCTTCATGTGACCAAGAGCTTTGTTTCAAACCATAAGACAAGCTTCTATGTTTTAACTACTTCACCTTTTTCTTCTGAAGACCACAAGCCTGCAAGCCCCAAGGATGCGTCAGTCAGAACGAATGGACACTACCAGCCTTATTCTTCCTCTGAAGCATCTTAGTCTCTTGAAAAAAGCCACGGAGGCTCTGAGGGGGTCCTCCTTCCCCACACCTCTATCACCCAGCTTGCAGGTCCCCAGAAAGGAGCCCCCAGCATGGCACAGCGTGCCAAGCCTCCCAGCCTGCCTGAACTAACAGCAGCTCCTCACCAGGCTTCAGATGCTACAGAGACTCGAAGCTTTCAGCTAGATCGAGCTGTCATTGTATCTGGCATCCAGAGAGGGAAGGAGAGTTTTCCTTGCATTGAATTCTTTTTAAGGTATATCATCAAAACTACTTCTCTAACCCACGATGGAAAACTCCAAAGTCCATCTGACTCTGGGGAACAGCAGCAGCTTTGCCAGACACAGTCTCCATCGTACCAAAACTGCAGTACCGCCCTATTAGGAACTGGTACCCACCTCATCTGAGCTGCTTCCCATAAAATCACAGTACATTCAACACACACAGCCTGACACCTTCCCAAACAGGCCAGTCCTGAGCAGTCACAAAAATCTTGTACCCTATATTCTCACCTTTCTCACCTCAAAAACCGAATCAACTCCTTCTCCTCCAACAGTTTTAAGCTGCCCAGAAGCAAACACTTTCTGAAGCTAAGCATGCCACGGTGCCCACTGCTGCAGCTACTGCCAGAGAACTATTGGAAGTTTAGCTTGAATTGAGCATGTAAAAAACATATTAAACATAAGGAAAAAACAAAACAACTGCATTTTTTTGGGTCTTAAAGATAGATGAGGAAATTACTTCAAAAACCTACAGAATTATTACACGACGATTAGGTTTTTAAGAGACACAAGCCCGTAAGTTCAGCATGAAGTTTTCCAGAAGTATCCTTAACTTGCCAGCAGTGCACGCACTTACACAGCTGAAAAATATCTTTCCGTATGAGATCACCTCACCAGCAACATGACAAACTGGTGTGCATTTAAGGAAACTGGGGCGGTGGGGGAGCAAAATGCTGCTTTTCACAAACTGTGATTTTTTTTTAACTTGCTGCGATCACTTCTCTAGCTACAAAATCTTTTGCAAATGAGGACACTACCTACCCCCCAAAGTTCATTTTATCAAGGCAATAACTCAGCAAGAGGAATGACCAGCAATTCGCCCAACTATAGTTTTGCCTGAGGAATTAAAAAAACCAAACAAACCATAACAAACAAAAACACACACACAAAATAAACCCAAAACAAAACCAAAACCCCTCCAGAAACCCCTAAAAAAAACTAAAACAACCACCACCCATCCCCAAACCCAAACAGGAAAAAACCCAAAGAGCAAGGAAAGCTTATAAATGGGGCTGAAGAGCTGAGGACTTGCTGCTGGTATGCTAAACAAAGAGGAAGAATTGAAAGCCACGGAGCAGTCAGTAATTTATACTATAGAGTCTAATGCTTGGGCAGTAAGGAAAACAGATGGCTCTGCAATGTGGAGATGGCTCCACGAAAAGCAATCGGCACAGGGATGCTGCAGTCACATCGTAGCAGTAGCTTGCCTGGTTGTCGCAACAGCCCCAGCAAACTCAATTGCATCATTTCAGGGTATAAACCAAAAGTAAACAAGAGTAAAACAAAACAGAACTCCTTATTACAGTTAGCTTCTATTCCTTGATAAAGCACAGTCTAGCTCAGTGGGGTCTGAACAGGCCTGCATAGTTCTGTGTGAATAAATGAGCTTCATCCTCCCAGCATTTGCAGGGCTCCTCTTCCTGTCCCGTCCCCCTCCCAGGAATCCTGCATCACACCCAACAGCTACCAACGTCAGCTATTTAGTTCTACTTTTAGCCCTGCTTTAAATAAAAGTCTGCTGAGAACAAGCTGCATAATGAAGGCTCAAAACCATGGAGATGGCACAGACTGCAACTGGGCAGCATTAGCAAGCCATAGGGGCTTTATTTTTTGTTTTTCTTTCAGGCAGACACTTAGTTTGTGGAACAAACCCAAAACTTAGCAAGGGAAGTTTCCAGCTACACGCTGGAGCAGACAAGCAGCTGGCTGGTTTTACATGGACACCCTCTTTCAGACCTTGAGGTCATCCTCAAACACAACAGACTCACAGTGCACATGGACACAAATTCACGGAGAGCAGCTAAAGGATTTCTTTACAAGTGCATAAGGACCTCAAACTAAGTTGTTTTCTTTAAGTATTGCATTCCAAGGCCATCATGACTAAGCAATATATAAGTCATGCAAGGACTTCAATCATCTAAAAATCTAACCTGCAACTTTTCAGAAAGGCCAAATCATTGTAAACTCTTTGACCACACGAAGCTGTTAGAAGTGGGTGTATATATTTTTATATATATATATATCCACATAGCACAGATGAAAACCTAGATTCAAAGCCAAGCATAAGATTCTCCTTCTGCAACTCTCCTATGACAAACTAGGTTGTTCACAGGGCAGGATCAGGGGCTGGAGTTTACAGAGAGTATCATCTTGCCCTGCACGCCCTGACAGGTGATGCTATTCAGCTACAGGTTATGCTGATATATTGCCTGGTTTAGCAACAAGACTACTTGAATTTCAAAAAAACCCCATTAAAACAAGTGTTTTACTGTAGAATATGTCTACTATTTTTCTTAAATCAAAACTCACTGACATGACTGCTGATGTAAGGCAGCAGAAACCAAAGGCCTCAGCACGCAGTTGTAAAATATGGTTTGGAGGCTGGAAACGTTCCCCAAAGCATCAGCCTCCCACGCCTCTGGGAAATCTTTCCCCCATTCAAACTTTCCATAGTTGATGAATTTGATTAAAGCAATCTCCAGGCATTGTTTACTCAGTGACATTACCTACCAATGCTACCTGAAATCCAAACATTTCCCTATAAAGCCCCAACAACTCCTGGAATCCGAACTCCCAACACAAGTGCTGTTGAAGATGAGAGAAGTGCAGTTTGTTGGGAGCAAATACACCAACATACACATGTTGTTACACACGACAACTAGAGGCAACTGGAGTTAACAATAAAATAAAATAATAAAGCAGCAGACTACGTTGCTCTGAAGGATTTCCAAAGTGCAGGGATATTGCACTGTCTGGATGCCCAGGGAGGCAGCAGCCCAGCAGTGTTATGAAAGAAGTCAGGGTTAAACCACAACTGACTGCACTGCTGTTTAGTTTGTACAAGGGACATGGAAGCAGAAGTTTTATCATCGCTCTTCGTGAGCACCCAAGTGGTGGTGTTCTTTAAAATAATAACCCAGTGAGAAATCAAAGCAAGTTCTTTTTCAATGAGGATGTTTTCAAAAGACATTCCTCTGCTGGACTTAAGTCTGAGGGTTACACTGCACAACAAGAACCAGCACAGAACCTGCATGTCCATTCACAGCCTTTTTGCCTGCCACAGCTGCTGCTACTGGTATTGCTGGTCTCAAGAAAGTGAGCTATTAAAATAGATTAAACACCTACTTTGCTTAAATACCCTTGACAATAAAGGGATTTTTCTTTTCCTTCTCTAATGGGTGCTTTACACTGGCAAGTGATGGATCCCATATTAAAACCAGGTTTTATCCAAATCAGCATTCTGCTGCTACAGTTATCAAACCAAAGAAAGGAGGGATGCTGAGCCCCGTGAGTTCAAGGGAAAACAAGAGGAGAAAAAAGCATGAAGTTCACATGACACTGTAATAATCCTACTGACGGGGGTTTTTACCTTGCAAACTTCCACACAGAAGCATTCTTTTATAACTCCACAACTCCCTGTAGCCTGGAAACTTCATGACCCTATCGTGTGTGCTTGTTTTTAATCTCTCTGAAGTCTCTGCAAAAATGTCCTTCTAACCTGCTGATCAGGATGACATGCAACTGCAGACAGGAGAAGAACAATCGCATTTCCAGTACCCTACATACGCTGCTTCTGCTCTTGTTTCCATAAGTACCCTTTTAATGAAGGCAGACGTCCTTGAAGGATAAAAAATAATAATAAAAGAATCGATTTGAGCAATTTGCAAGAAAACACAAACCAAACGAGTCAGTCGAGGCACTGTTTGACTTCATCGGTCATTGAGAAAAACACAAAGGCTTTGCTGCTACTCTGATTCGACCGGGCAAGCCGCTGAAAACTTTTCTTGGTCTGCTCTTTATTTAAAAGAAATATTCTTTCCATACTTACCAGAAGTGTAGCAAACACGAGACATTAGTTCTTCAGCCTTCGCATTGTGGCTGACAAAGCAAAACACGTGCTGGATTGAGAAGGCCATCAGAGCAAGAATCTCTCAGAGAGGCCACCCTTAAATAAATGTGTCCTCAGACCACTCAAGCAGAGTCTTCCAGCCCTGCTGTATGCCAGAGTCTAGGCTAAAAGCAGGTCATGGATGCTAACAGAAAAGCCACACACCCTTGATTTCTACCCATCTGGGAATTACTACATTTTGCAAGTTAGCACATATGAAAAATGCACTAAGGACAGTACTCTGAGTTAATTTGGACTCGGGAGTTCTATCACAAATAACCTTTGCAAAACAGTTAACAGTCCCTAGTACTTTTTTTTTTTTGAGGGGGGAAGTGACTCTTAATGGTACACGGAACGAGGACTCCTTTTAACGCAAGAAACCCCTTACTAAGGCACGACCATCATCAAATATGCATTTACTAGCCACACAAAATCATCAAGTTACTTTGGAATTTGGTTCAAGATGAGCTAAAAGCATCTGCAACACAGTATGCTCTGATTCAGGAACAGCTCCCATGCCATTAATGTCTATGCCATTTGAAACACTTCTCAGTTGCTCTGCAGAGAAACCCCACAGAAGGGCAGCAAATTTATCAGGACAGGGCAAGAGCAATCTTAAAGTTCTACCAGAATAATATAGCAGTAACAGGGATCCTGAAGGAAAAATCTTGAGGAATAATGTGGTTTTGTTTAACAAACTACATCATGTTTTTCCCCATTAACCCCTTTCTCATTTCATTTCTCCTTTAGCTTTGTTGCAGGGAAAATGAAGTTTCTGAGCAGGTCAGTGCTCTGTGTCCCTGCTGCTTTTAGTTCATGCAACCTGGCATGGCAAAGCAGTTGTCTCATTTGGGTTCTTGCAAAAAAATAAACACATTTATTCAGCTCTCTATGCAGATATGTTGCATATTACACGGAAATATGACTCACCATATTTCCAATACATAATATCCCAAAGCTGCTGGGTCTCTATGGACACCTGTGTAACACCAAGCTGCCACACAAAACACTTCCCATGAGATATCCTTTTGACTCTCCACAATCAACAGTCTCCATGCATTGAGAGGGTTACGCTGACTCTCTCTCCTGCATGCGCTGCTCTTGGAAAGGACAATATCATCCCCTGGACGCATCAACTCCAGCAACTGAGTGGATCAGCTACCAAGACAGCTGGACTGCATCTTTCGTCACAGCCTTCCCCTGGAAAAGAGATTTGTACTGGATTCTTGCTCTCTGCTGCAGGTCTTCCCTAAGGAAGGTATTGGCTTGGAGGAAATACAGCTAACTAGCTCCCTCATTGACAGGCACAAGCAAGCACTTTGACTCATGCCCTTTATGTATTGATGCTCTAGCTGAGTAAATTAAGATGTACAGGGGAAAAGCAAAGAGCACCAGAGGCAGGTATATGACCCAGAAAAGCATAGTAGCAATTTTATATCTTCTTCAATCTTCCTGAAATGTGATTACAGTTGACCTTTAAATCTAGTAGATCAACCAATCAATTCTGCTGGAGCAACCCCGTATGTGTGATCTAAGAGCATGCCCATACTTTAAAAACTTCCAATGGCCTGGCACAGTCGTTTTATTTTTGCTGTAAAAGTTACCAAGATTTGTCTCAATTGATTTTACTTGCAACAGAAACACAACATCAAAACTGCAGCATCAGCAGACACCAAAGGTCTTCACTTCTTGCAGGATGAATGCAATATCAATACTTATTAGGATGTATTCATATGAGGTACACAAGAGGGATGGAAAGAAGATGCCAGTAATCTCACATAATCCTAAGAACCTCAAATCAGGTTCTTTAGACTGTGGGAAATGAAAAAAAAAAAAAAATGCAAAGAAAACAATAAACACTCTGAAGTGTTTACCAGGGAAGACGTTGAATTTCAAACTGGAAACATACTTAACAGCTCTTTAAGTAGCAAAACTTTCACATGTGGGTATGTCAGTTTTATTTCAGCTGATAAATCGGGCTTTAACAAAATAACCCAGAAGAGGCTTCAGGCTGGTATTTGTCCAGAGTGGGTTCAGAACTGAGACCAGCAATGCCCAGTGATCCTGCTCACAGGCAGCAGCTCTCCGATTGCTCAGGGTACTCGTTCTGTAGCACAACCCTCATTTTCTAGCTGGGAAAACACAGATATGCGGAACAAAGTGACCTGTGTAAAACCTCATCCGACAAGCCAAGGGCAGAGGAAAGAAGAGAATGTACAACGTGCAACTCCAGAGCCCTCCAGTCCCATTACAAACTGGGCAACGCTGCCGCTCCCGAAACTTCCACCCTCCCCGTCAGAAGCGTTGGAAATGTCCACACACCCCATCACGATGCGCTTGCATTCACACAGTCAGCTCGACAGCAAGGTCTTTTACACAGAAAGTCATCAACTTCACTCTGTATTACATGCTAGGGCGTCCAAAAGAACCAGAAAATTGGAAATGAAGGGTTAGCTTTTGCTTTCTTGGGCACAAGAGACCTCACAGACTTGATGGGCTCCGTGATCTGGGCAATTTCTACAAACAGGTTTGGAAGAGGCAGCAGACAGTGCAGCCAACATCCCCCACCCCTTTATCCCCCCTCCAAGGGGGGAAAAAAAAAAAAAAAGAAATTAAAAAAGAAAATGGCAACGAGCAAACTGAAAATGTGACATTGAAAATTCTGAAAATACAAGATTTGACTCAAGTAAAAGCAAACCATACGGCAACCCAGGGAACTTGTTAAGTCTGAGTGCAGAGACAACTGCAGAGAAAACTCTAAATAGAACCCAACTGAAAACATATGGGTAGGGCAGGGAACATTAAAATAACTAACTAATGGTAAAACACACAGTAATGTTTTTTTTCTTAACAATCATGTAGGAAGAGAAACACATATCCAGCCTCATTGAGAGATAACCTTAGGGGGGGAGGAGGAAACTATTATCCTTTTAACTGCAGCTTACTTGATACAAAAATGACATTTTCTCTGAATGAAGAATTCTTTTAACCTAAAGAAAAGCCAACTTCTGAAATGAGACAGATCCCAGTAACACTGCAGCAGTTGAGAATGTCATGATTTCCATCAAAAAACTGTTTTGCAGAGATTAGGAACAGCTGTTTCAAACTGAATTAGACTAAAACTGGAAACAAGCTGTCAAGACCCCCCCCCTCAAAAAATATATTTTATACATAAAAGAATGTATTTGATTCAGCTGTTTTCTCATGGTGGTCAGCCAAAAGAGAAAAATAAAGTAACATTCTGAGATTCCAGACGTTGTCACAGAGACTCTCTTGATTTTTAACACTCTTTATGTAGATTTATTCCTTTAAGCATTTGGAATAGGAAAAATGTCAAACAGCTCATATCACAGATCCTTGAATATTTTCAAACCACGGGCAGCTTAAAACAGTTTGAAGACACCTGAGGACTCTGCTCTAGTCCACATTCTCTGCATCTTTTCTAGCAGTAACAGGATGGTGCAATCAGGAAAATAGACTCAATTCCTGTTGACATGAAAAGATTAAAATAATTCACTTTAACCCAGCACTTGTGATTACCAGTACATGCATATGGCTCCTTTTTGTGCATGCTTGCAGATCCTAGGAAGCTTTTAGTGTGTATTTTCAGTATTGATTTCCACAGCAATTGCAGATTCATACAACGGGAACTAAATACATCTATTTTGGAATATACTGGAAAATGTCACATCTAGATGTAATTCATTTGTGTCTAATGGCCCATGCAGTACACAGAGCACCTCTTATACTACGCTGCTGCCAGTCACAGAAGCTCAGAGAATCCAAATACAACCACCAAATTAATCAAGACTGATGCTGGCTTTGAATAGAACTATTTGTTCCAAAGCACAACTCTGAACATCAAAGCCCCCTGTGATTTTATTACATGCTGTAAGATGTAGCCATTATACTCTGCTTTCCAAATCTAAAGTAATCTTGAAAAATACCCTCAGCATCTCAACATGGTCATTACTTTTCATTATAATGATACATACTAATTCTACCCAATAAGTATATTAGTTATTACTGTCAGCTTGTCATTATATGTGCTTTTGAAGAAGAGCTATCTGGCAACAAGCCAATTCATGAGTGTATTAAAAAAACGCACGGTCCAAGAAACGCATTTTACCTCCCTAAGACACCAGGCAAGTGTCTGTCACGTGCCAGTTCCCCTTCCAGATTACTCACGTGGTTTAAGCTTTAGGCATCTAACTTGAGTGCTTAAATTCCGAGCAAACTGAGGGACCGAACGCTTCGCACTAAGCCAAGAGCCTTACGAAAGAGCACAACGCGGTAACCGCTGCTCAGGATGCATGAACTTTTGATCTTCCCGTGGAAAGATCACAAATGTGAAAGACTAGCACCCGCCAGAATCAATCAGCTTTCATTAAATCTTCTTTTATTACTTCAGAAGACATCTTTTTCTAGGTTTACCGTAACTGAACAAACGTCAGTGAATAAAAAGATTTTATTCATGTTTCTCGTGCGAGTGGAAGCCTGACATTCAGGCATTTAAAATTAGATAAAATGAACTGCTGTACATGCTTGGGCTAATCTTACCTTGGCAGAGAAAGCGATAACATGTACAGATAAGCCATCCTTATCTCCAGAACTTCAGGATTTTACAGCTCTAATAGATTTAAATGCTAGCTCATACCAAGAAGATGTACCACCAACAAATGGAGTCGGGAGCGAAGGAGCTCTGAGTGCAACATTCATATTCTTGCCTCTGTTCTCCTATCAACCCCCAAACGTGCCTGACTCTGGCACTACTCAAAACCTTCAGGAGAGCCAAGCTATGTTTCTGCAACTACTGACCAAGCCTGGCAGTCAGCCGTGAAGTTAAGCAGGCTACAATTCTTAGTACCACTTTTAGAATAGTGTTTTTCCCCATTTCTACTCCCAGCTGTCACAAGAGAGAGGAATATAATTACAGAGGGTCGAGGAGAAGAAAAAAAAAACCCCAAGTCCATTTCTCAAGAGGCAGCAATTCACAACACAAGCAAAGCCCTGGTTTTCTACAGAAGCAGCCAATCACTCAACAGAACTCCTGCAGAAAGCAGGACACCAAATTCAAGTATTCCCTCAAAGCTGTGTCAGATTATCTGGCCAGACCTGAAACAAAATTCACCTGCAAAACCAACCATGTTTCACAAGAATGTAAAATGACCCTATCAGGAAAATAAAACTCCACATGCGTCGATCCCAAGGGATCTGAAGCATCACTACAGACCGGCCGGGTTACAAGCCCTCAGCATCAGAGGCTGAATATTAACTACTGCTGAACATAAAACTGCTGCCACGTTTTTCCCAGCGTACGTTTCCACTGAAGCAGCAGCCAAACCAGTTCTCTGAATGGTGCTTTTGATTCCATACAGCTCCTTACCCAGGCTATTTTCCATTTTATTAGCTTTTAGGCTATTTCTTCCACACTTTCCAGCCCAGTTATCAACACTATCTGATTAGGATGCAGCGGGGAAGAATTGAATATTGCTTACATACAATTCAAACCATTAAATCACTCCATGAACTGCCTGAGGGGGCCAACTTGAGTAACTCCAAAAGAGAACTCCAAAAAAAGATGAGAGAGATGAGCACACTTTTGCATGAAAAAAACCCACCCAAATAACAGTCACACAAAAAGACCCGACAACAACAATAGTAGAGAGCAACAGGGTGACATCATTAAATTTTCCCTTTTATTTGATGTCCTCTAAATGCTCTAAAAAAATCTTTTCCATATAAAGAATATCAATGGAATGCTTATCACCTGCATCAGTTATTTTATATTACTGTTCACATTCCTTGAATGCCCTTCATATGAAGGCCCCCAAATGCTTTATAAACATATTTAATTTTCCTCAGAGAAAGAGAGATGTAACTTAAGTCTCTGAAAACATCCTCTGTGCTTTCATAGTGGGCACCATCTACTCAAGAAGTCAGTACAAGCCACTGAGAGCTGAGATAGCAGGCAAACAGAGCTGGGTTTCTTGCTCTGCAGTCCTACACACTCTTCCATTAATCCCTAGACAAACACGGATTTCCAGTTATACTTTGTTGTTTTTCTCCACTTCTAAAAGTCAAGCCTTTTCTTCCCATCTCGTGGTTGTACCATGGCTTACTCATAGACACCCTGCATTTCTGTGCCAGCCTTAGTTTGATTGAAAGTCTGTTCTTAATACAAAACCATGGAGTTTTAACCAATATGGTTTGATGACCACGTTACACAGCTCAGAAAGGTAAAGTGATCACTGACAGCCAATTTATATAATTCAGACATCCAACATCAACTGTATGAAGAGCTCTTAAGAGTTAGAGGAGGAAGAACTGGAAGTGGGCAGAAGTGTTTTGGTTAAAAAAGAGCAGCATCAATCATTTCCATCCTGAAATAGGCTAACAGCTAGAACAATGATACTTATTCAAGAAGAAAAAACCAAAACCAAACAACCACTCGTTAGTAAATAAAGGTGTTGCAAAGCATTAAATAATTTCCAGCAGCTGACAAGGGGTCTGTGATTTATAACACTGTGTATTGATATATCACTTCCCATAATTAGGAGAAGTGAGACTGGTACTGCTTACAGCATAGTTTTGCTCAGAGCCTTGAAAAATGGGCTTGTGCCTGGTGCTTGTTGTTATTCAACAACAGAACACCACCGTATCATGCTCTCAGGCCACTTCAGGGTCAAAACAAAACATTCTAACAAAACCCCGGAAGAAGGGCAAATTCTGTTTGGACACACATGACTATTTCACAACAGCATCCTAGTGTGAATTCTGCTAGAACTCTGGGAAGATCATAGCTATAAAATATTCAGAATTCATAACAAACAAGCCAGAATCAAAGGCTAATTATTTCTCTTTTTTTTTTTTTTAAAGCAACAAGTTATTCACCATCACTCTTTTCTTCCTGAAGTAACAAACCTGAGACTACTAAAATGTCCAAGTAATCCAACTGACCTGCATACTGGCACAAGTGGCAAATTCTTACCCACCAATGCATCTTACCAATAGTGAAAACCAAAAAGAAACTGGTAACTTTCACTTCCTTTTGTTCCAATTATTAGGTGTCAAAAACACTTTCGCAGTTTTACACAGGTAACAATAAAATAGCTCAGATAGCCCCGGGTTGGACTTTTATTCAAAACCAGCAGAGGAATCAAAGGCAAAGAAACACCAGAGTCCCAGAGCTGAGGATGCCAGGGACTCCCAGCTGAGGAGGGAAGCTGCAGCTTCTGAACCAGAGATGGACCTACCTGACAGTCCCCATCCCCAACACACCCAGGTACTGCTTTGGGCAGGGTCTCTCCAGAGAATAAAACCCAACACGCAGTAGCTGGTGATTCTGCCTCTGCTTTTACTCTTGCTATGATTATAAGCTTCCCTGTTTTCATGATGGTTTTACTGATTTTCAGTATTTTTCCCTTCTCACTACATAGATCCACTGGGTTTTTTTTTTTTAACTATCCTTGCACAGCTCCAAGGCCCTCGGAAAAATTTTGTGTCCCACCTTTTTCTTTCTCCAGTAAGGCACACGTAGGTCATTGTAATTCCTGCCTCTCCCCTTACACCTTGGTACAAGCACTTTTATCCTCATCACAGCTTTCCCAGTGCTTTTCCCCCCCACACACTGCAGTACCAGGGCTAATTTGCGAGCCCTGCCATTGCTGGTTACTCAAATCAACCCTGCAATAATAAAAGTCAATATTCTCCAGGCAGACAACTGAGCAATAATTAATAACTACGGCAGTTGGAAGCAAAGGGGTAACCACCTGTTTCCTAGTCATATTAACAAAAAAAATATATTAAAAAAAAGAAAAAAGAAAAAGAACATTACTCTAATTTTGAACAGCAAGGGCATTTCACCAAAACATTTGCCTAAAATCACAGAAAATTAAAAGCCCATAAAGGGCATTTTTCCAGACTGCCAGGCAAACAACATTAGTCACAATAGTTGGCATCTACAAAACATTTCTGTCCAAAGAACCCAATGCACTTGAGACACATTTAGACTAGAAACTCTCCCAAGAAGTAGGTTAAGTATTATTATCCTATTTCATCTGTAAGAAAAATGACGCACAGAAAAAACGATGCGCTGTGTTCAAGGTTACAACAAAAATCATGAAGAAAAGCAAGAACAGAATCCAAGTGGCCCAGCTCCTATATTGTGTCCTGTGTACAAGAAAACAGCAGTTCACATATCATTTGTTTCTCTAGTGACAGGAATACAAACTCCACAGCTTATCTATACAGGGAAGCCAGTAATCCCTAAGAGCCTTCTCTCTTCAGCTCCTTCCGTGAAGCACTGATTCTGCTCTTACAAATCAGATTAGTATGTGCTCTTCAGAGTGCACCAGAGATACCCTTGTAGGACTTGTCACTTAGCTTCAATTCAAATCTTACTTTGTTGCTTATTTTTTCGTTTCTTCCCTTCTGTGAGCAAACCAAGGGAGTCTGGTCATTTTTAATCTTTTAAATAACTTCTTCAGAGCTCCTGCTCACTGAGAGTACCAGCATCTCAAACTGCACCACTAATCTCCCAACTCTTAACCCAGCAAGCACAGGACATCTTCAAAAGCAGCCTCCAGAAGCACTAGGCAAGCAGATGGTCCAGTTACCCCAACAGTTCTTCCTCAAACTGATACTACTGTCCACCCGAAAAGAAAACGTTTCCCAATGTGAGTGAATGAAATCTCAGCAGAATTAGCTGGATCACCATGCAGGAGTAGGTCACAACATTATAACACCACATTTCTGGGGGAAAAAAAAAAAAAAAGAAAAAGAGAGTCCTGAAAGGACAAAATCTTGGTCATCTGCCTGAACTTCCAAAGAACTGCCAACACAGTAATTCAGTTATACTGTCCATGCTACGGTAAAACCACATTAAATTCAAAATGTTCGAGCACATCCAAAATTTAAGATTAATGTCCTTGGAATGAACACTTTGTTTTGCAATCAAGTTGAATAAAAAAAAAAAAAAAAAAAAAAAGAAAGAAAAATTACTTCAACAGTATTCCTCTACTATTATGTTTAACATTTAATGTCATTTATTGTCATTAAACTCAATATCTGTGTCTAATCAATATTAAGCTACCAGTAACAAGTCTGGACTTTCTCCACAGGCTCTATCGATTTCTTTTTTGGGGACCTACAACAAACACAATTTATACAAATAATTTATCAGGGAACACATCAAAATAATTTAATAAACAAAAACTATATATTCCTTTTCTCTTATGTCATGTGACAGAAAATCATTTTAACTCATTAATGGTAATCCCAACAGTTCGATCTTAAATTTCCTACTCCACAGCTTCCTCTTGTTGTTACATAAATTTAAATCCAAATAGTTTTAGTCTGTTTCAACAAGCAGGTCAACGGTGATTTTTTTTTTTTTCCATTTTGTATTTGCCAGCATATTACTTTTCAATAACTTTATGACAACTCCTATCTAGCTTTGTTCATTTGGAATATTTACAACACACCAATACTGTAAAGTTTATGCAAGTTGCCATAATCTTCTTTCCATAGATGAATAAATTAAATAATTTGATCTCAGTCCTACTCACCCAGTCATAAAGTTCAGTTAGTCTGAAAACAAACTCTCTACTGCAAAGCAAAAAGAAAATAAAAAAGGAAAGACAACTTCTAGAAGACAGTATTTTCACTCAGGCAAGTAAATTCTGCTAATGTTAATTCTGCTAATCACTCAGCAACTCAGGAAAGATTAGTTTGCTGCTATCCAACACACTCAATGTCTCTTAAGCCTGGTAGAAAGAGTAATTCTAGAGTGGTGGTTTGGTAATTGATGCGTTTTGCATATGCCCTTCAAATAAACAAACATAAGGAAATAAGCAAAAAATCTTTACTAGTGATTACAGCTCAAACGCTGGGCAGGAGCTACTTGACAGCACCCCATTAAGAGAGGGGAAACTTGTCCAATAAAAGCATTTACCTTGCTCAGTGGTCATAAAAAAACCCCAAGTTGTGTATTTTCTGTTCCACTGCAGTGAGTGGAAACACCTTAACAGACACTGCCTCGGGCACGCACGGGGCGAGAGTCTACAAATGCTCTGCCAAGGGCAAAAAAGGATGAACAAATCCACACTACAGGCAATATATAACCTCACGAAAGCAGCAGATGGAAACCAAGAGTTTATACCACTCAAAGAATGAGTTCAAACTCCGGGATTCCAAAACCCTGCATCTACTCTGACCGCCAGCATTACCGCAGCTGGATCAGGCAACTGCACAACTGCAACCTTTATGAAGTATTTTAGATATGGTTACATATGTTATATGGGTTTAATCACATCATCCACAAGTATTTTTCCTGCCATACAAAATCCCTTTGTCACCCAGTACCAAATATCAAGAAACACAGAGCTGCTTAGTGAATGATGCTCTTATTCCTGAAGCCATGCTCTCATCTGTGGCAGAAAACCAGCAACAGGCAGGATCAAGGACACTTATCATAGAAGGGTCCTGAACAGCAACAGAAGTGAGTTCTTCCAGTTTCCTGTCACCAATATGAGGTCTCAACTCTTTTTAAAAAGTCAAAACTTAATTGCTATTTCTGTCTTTTTAAAATTCCTTTCATCTAAACTTCGAGCTGATGCTTTCTCCCCCGGGGCAGTTTCCCTTGAACTCCAACACGATGCAAGAAGCCAATACCTGGGAAGGAGAGGTGAGGCCACAGCACCCAGCACCCCCACTCCAGACTATTCCAAAGTGTCTCAGGCCACACATATACAAAAAAGAAACCCTTCTGACTGCCGCTGTCATCTCAGATTTCAGTTGCTCAACAACAATCATGAAAAAACTGAACAGCTAATATGTCCATAACTACCAAAACCAGCATTCAACTGCAGGGACTAAACAGAGACAGTCCACATGAAAAATCCCTACTCATTTCTACAAACTTCATAACTTACCAATAACACTTTATCTGCATTACCCATACAGAATGATGGCTCAGTTTTATCTTATCTAATGTTATATCTTCACTATTACATTAGAGGGAACATATGGATCCTTCTGGGAAACAGCACTTCGATTGTAATCAAGAAAACCTCTTTTCTTACATAAAATTAATAATTAAATTAAATTGAAGAGGAGGGGAAAAACGATTTCTCAAGCAGACCTGAACACCATGGCTACTAAATGCCTCCGTGCACCCCACAACCAGCAAAGTAACTTGACTTGTACGATTCCTACTTACACAGGAAAAAAAGCTAGCACAAAGAAAAACCATTTAGCTCTTGCTTGCAATAAGACTAACCTAAACTTCCTGTGTTTTTCAGCTACAGCTTGTGAATTCTGTTAAACACCTGGAAAAGTTCCTTTACCACTGCATCCGTATGTAATTAATGCACTTGACAAGCTGTTGTGTTCCCAAACAGCTGCTTCCATTATACAAACAACTTTACCATCTGCAAAACTATTGGGCAAACTACAGTAAGTAAATAGCAGGATAGCAGGTGCTAATAAATAACAAGCCCTGCCAAGACAACACACTTCTGTAAGGAAAGTTTTCATTTTTCCCCACTGTACTTTTCTGTACCCCTGGAGCAGGCAAACTTAAGATACTCAGAAACAGGACTCGCAGTAAAATAAGGTTCAGGACAAATCTCTCTGAAATCCCAATTAACTGTAAACCATCTCTACTGAGTTAGGTCAGTAAGTGTGCACCTAAAAGTTAATCTTCTCACAAGACATAATCAGCCACAGCTACAAGTATTAATTGTGGTAAGTAAATTGAAAAGTGTCAGGTAAACCTCATCTCCTGTGTTAACATTCACATCTTCAAACAGAAAATTTTCTATATCTGCCTGTGACTATGACCTTCACTACACCTTGCACCCAGCCTAACTCAAAAACCTCGTCCACCCATCCAAAACCAGATCAAAAGTGGGCGTTTCCTTGACCCAGCATCAAAAGAAAGCTGCAAATACAAAGGAATAACTGTTCCAACATCCAATACCTCCTGAACCACAAGGCACGATGATTAAAACGGCAGCAGCTGAAATTGGAAGAAAACAAAACTAAACAAAGTACTACTTGTGCAAGCCATTTTGCCAGAAAAAGTAAGAGTCGCATATGTAGATGTGATCCACCTCCAGATTTACAAAACTCCTTCAGTTTTAGGTATTCTTACACATTAAAAAGGAAAAAAAAGAACCCATTTGGAAGTACTATGCTTTAAAGAGCTCGATGTGGTTTATGGTATTTGGAAAGCTACTATCACTATATTCTCCAAAACCCAGCTAAGACTGTCATTTCCACAGCAGAAATAAGTAGGTCAGCTAAAAATCTTTGCTTTTAAACAAACAGACCATTATATAGCATTTCTTTTAAAAGGCTGGGTTGGTTTTTTTGGGGTTGGGTTTTGGTGTTTCAGTGGGGTTTTTTTTAAGAATTACCATTTCATGCCTCTAATTGGTCTTTAAATTTTAGATACAAAATAATGCAGGAGAGCTTTTTTTGTAAAAAAAAAATATATAGTACCATGTATAGTGCTTTGATATACTGAACAATAATTTGCTTCTTCTGAGATAGCTCAGTCTGACTGACCTCACTTATTATTGTCCTACTACTCATGCTGTAAAAATGAACAGAACGCATCAAAGCACGCAGCACAAAGTCTGTGCACTCATTTTCCCTCTATTTCATTAATGTCCTTTTGGAATTGCACCACAGCCCCCAAACCCTACTCCATCTCTCCTCCCCTGGCAGCTATGGGGGCTATTGATGCCATCAGGAATGCATGAAGAGGCAGAGAGAGGAAAATGCCCTTATCTCAGCTCATCAAAAATACAAGCAAGCAAGCCACAAAGGGGTCACAAATTAAAAATTAAATGCAGACAAAGTGTATTGACACATCACCACACCTAAATCCTCCCTTTGAAGCAACAGAAAACACCAGACACACGTAGTAAGAACAGAAGGCTGTAATGAAATGACACTTATTCAAGAAGTGTATTTAAATTAAGCGGCAACATACACGAGCATCAAAAGGGTCTTTGCTGTTAATGGTAAATCTGGCAGCTGAAAACCTCACACAGGCAACACGTCTGCTCTTAGAAAGAGGGGCAACCTACCCATGCCTGTTGGTTACTGCAAACCCTAGAAAGGATGCCACTAAAGTTCAGAAGAAACCCATCAGGTAGAAAGTATCCATTTAAATACAACTTCAACAGTATCTTTTATTTTAGCTGTGAAACAGAAGACAGCAGAGATAAATAAGGACAATAAAATAAAATAATCTGGTTTTCTCCTGGAATGTTTAACTGCATACGAGTGCACAGGATACTAAAACTTTCTGATTTCTGAAATCAAAATCCACGATTACAAAAAAATGCTCTTCATACACCATAATGTTCTAAGTTAATAAAAAACTCCATTAGAAAACTCTGTCAGAGCTATCTCATGATCAACTGAGTTTATTCTGATAATGACCTAAAGAAGTAATTAAAGTACTGAAAACTTCATGAGTTCAGAAGCTTTCACGTATATGTTAGGTGGTTTTATTTATTTCTGAAAGTAGCAAATGAATCAATTTTTCTTCAGTATCAATAATCTGCTGCTAACAGCAAGAAACACAAGCAAACATATTCTCTCAACTAATAAATCTCTGCTTAAAAATCCTTCCTGTCCCCCAGTTTCCAATCCTACTAAATTTCTATCAATGCTGAATTCGACTGATTTTAGAAGGCATTAACAGATATTGGTATTCCAAAACATGACTGTACAGACATTATGGTGGTATTCATACAAACATTATTGCAGTATCCTATTTTAAATCTGAATAATATCAGATTGGTTGGCTCCATGTGTAACCAAGAAATTGCCTACTAAGTATTTGTGTAGTCTGAAGGTCTTCCTTGCTCATGTATTGTAATAAATAATTTAAAGTAGAATTGTATCTTTTAATGCCCTGAACATTTTCATATTTATTATTCTTACTTACTCCTGCTGTCTTGTGTGAGGCTGTTAAAAGCTACAACTCTGGAATCCTTCATTAGTAATAATCATCACAGTAGAAACAAAGCCATATTTTACATTTTTTTAACAGTGGGCCAGTATTTAAAAAATGATTTTAAGAAAACTTTTAAATACTTCCTCATTCAAGTATTTCTACAAAATGTAGTAAGGATGCTCAAAAAATTCAAGATGGGAACAGGCAACCTGAAACATAAGGGTGCCCAGAGAGAGACCAGTAATGATTGCAATAATGCAGTGCTTACTTATTTAATAAAATCAGATGTGAGGAAAGGAGAATTGTTGACCCACAAGTAGACTGTGTTCAGAGGAGAGAAGGAAGCATGCCTATCCAATTTCTATCTCTAGGTATATTCAGCACACAGGTTTATGAAGCTGAATTATGCTCATGAGAAAGAAGGTTCAACAAAAACTGTTGGGAGTTCACACCCCCTTCGAAAAACAAGGACATGCTTCAGTACCACAGAAAAGACTCCTCTCAATTAAAACACCATTTTGAAAGTACATTTAGGTAAGTATTATGCTCCTCAACTTCATAAAAAACACAGCAATTTTGACAAATCTCAAGGACTCAGAAGTCTACTGTACCACAAATCCCTCTGTAGGAACATACACCTAAATCACACTGATGTATGCCATTACCTTATTTGACCATTTGTAGGCTTGAAGAAGTTGGCTGTAAAGAGGAGTTTTGTCCTGAACAGGATCTAGGCTCAACAGTCCACTGTTGTGCAGGGGGTGGTTCTCAGATGGTTTCCCAACTAGGTTGCTCAGACGCTCCAGTTCACTGAAAGAAAACAGAATGGCACGTTTTTCAAGTCAGATCTGCAGCTAGAAATATCCAGGATGAACAAACCTCCTGCGGGGACAGCACTCATGCATGAGCTCTATTTTAATATCTAAGTGAGTTTTAAATACCTCCCCAGTTCGATAAAAACCATAATCACTCTCATTATCCAAACAATTGAAAGTGGTCTGTTAGTTGTTAAGCTCAGTGCTTCTTAGGAGACAAAAGTACAAGCCAAGAGTCTTTGGAAGACAACCTGGAAAGGGCAAAACTATGGCAGGTACTGTTCACAAGCACTTCCAGAACCCAGAGCACCTTCTGAGCAACACGTGCCCTCAGAAACAACCAAATTCTGAATTTAGCAATACTGCAAGATAGAAATTTGTAACCATCAAGCAGGCAGATGCCTCAACATTTCATTCAAGAACGAGAAATTAACACTGTCCTCATATAAATACACAGGGGAAATGGCATGAATCCCAAACTTGGAGATGGTCCTGCAAAGTTTGTGATTACTCTAAGCATTCCAACTACTCAACTAAAGCATAAAAAGCACCATTTTCCCCATGAAAAAAAAGCCAAAAAAGCTCACTGTGAAATGATCTATTATTGCTTCATATCTCATTTGTCAAATACTACATTTAATAATAAAAAAAGTTAAGCAGTTTTTAAAACTTGCATTAATCAGCTGTAGAAGAAAGACCAGCTACTTTGCCCAGGTACAAAAAGTAGTTTTTCAAGTGATGTGACTAATCAGGTGCC
The DNA here is from genome assembly GCA_024336885.1 of Actenoides hombroni. Lineage (NCBI taxonomy): Eukaryota > Metazoa > Chordata > Aves > Coraciiformes > Alcedinidae > Actenoides > Actenoides hombroni. The sequence continues at coordinate 6,163,326 of WUAM01000001.1, forward strand.
TTTCCTTTTGACTTCTGAACGTTCCACCCCACTCTGAACTTCAAAACACCCCCTGAATTAAAAGCTGGATTCAGACCCTTCAAAGGGTGACTTATGAAAATCCTCTGTAAAGCAAAACCCCAAATATCTCAATTTGCATTTAATGAAGGTTATGAAAATAAATGCCAACAAATGCTGACAGTGAAGAGATTGCCACACTTCACTACCATAAAATTCTCCTTTGTTAATCATCATTTCTTCAAGGTTCCATGAGCTACATTCTTTCTAAGCCTCTGGTGCTGTGAACACTCCTGAATGTGTTTAATATTTCTTGACAGAAGCATAAAATAAATGCAAATAGACATAATAACTAAGGATTTGTTGAACAAACAAGACACCTTGGAGCACTCCCTTGCTACTTTAAATCTGTGCTTCCCAAACATTTAACGAAACACGTAACACTGAGACGCTACATAAATGGCAATGGTTTGGGGCAGTTACGTTTCAAAAAAGACAAATTAAATATACTCCAAGAAATGAAAAAAAAAAAAAGTTATCTTGCAAAGAATCAGGAAAGAAAAGGTCACCAAAGCACATCCACTAAGGCTATGGAAAAGAAACTGGTGAAGTTTGACAATGAAGCTCCTCTCAGGTACACTGCTAAGGACGGGGTCTGCCTGCAAAGAACTCTGCAAGAACTTCACAGCACTGAAATACTGGATGACAAACTGCAAAGTAGAGGAGTGGAAAATACTACAACTGAGACAAGACAGGTCAGAGACAACTGCTTTCTATTATTGTTTGAAATCAAGATTCTGAGATTATACTAGATAATTATTTTAAAAGCTACCAAGCAAGACAGGAAGGATGCCCAAAAGAATGGCACAGCTTCCAGAGAGGTAATCGTGAAGCCTTCTGAACTTGAGAACAATAAAAACCAAAAGGATACGACCTAAGTCTATAAATCTGTGCACGACAACATTCACAAGAATGATTATCTACCATCTTTCCCAACAGAAGGGAAGAAGTAGGCAACAAATTATATCACCACGCTCAGAACTAAGAATCAGTAAGGCCTATTAGCCAGCAAGAAACAAATTCTTGTAGACAACACCCCAAACACTAAACCTCTGGAGGCCAGATAACGTGCTGGGAAAGGGTGGTTGTGCACTTGCCCTGCCTTTGGACACCTCCCTGGGCACCAGTGATGGCTCCCAGGACACTACAGAACCCAGCAGTCCTCTGTCAGGAGCCACATGGACCATTCACCTCAACAGTTGGTCTCTATGTGAGACCCACTTGCTGGTACTAAGCAACTCTACGTACGTGTACTGACTTTCCAACCTTACAAGTCTGGGTAATAAAACGGTCAGTTCTTGAATCACTTGGATGCCACAGAAGAGTAAGAACCTAGAAGCTGTTTGGGTTTGGGCTTTTTTAACAACAACAAAAAAAATCTTTAAAAAACCCCAAAACAAGCACAAAAAAAAATCTCCCTGCAACCAAAAGCATCCACCTCGCCAATGCAATCCTACCGACTGCTCCTTTTTAAACCAAAACACCACCAAAATCCAGGTAAACAGCATGAGCTCCATTCATTCCTTTGGGGATACTGGAATGAAACACTCCGGAGCGATAACGCACACGACGCTGGAAGAAATCAAATGGAACATTTTCACGTTTATTTGCCTAAAACTTTCTCCCGGTTCGGAAACGGCCCCTCCGTGGGGACAGGCCCCGGGGGTGGCGGTCCCCGCCGGGACCCCGCTCCCTCCCTCTTCTCCCCCGCAGGTCCCGGGCCGGGGTCCCGGCTACACAGTGACTCGGAGGGGTGTAGAGAGGGAGCCCCTCGGAGCTGGAAGCCCCTCGGGGCTGGCTGCTCACCCCAGGTCGCGGCTGACGGAGTGCAGGCTCTCCTGGAAGGCGGCCACGAAGCCCTTCTCGCGGCCCTCCAGCGTCTCCTTGTTCCGCATCCCATCCTTCAGACAATCGAAGACCCGCGTCACGCTGGAGCGCAGCGCCTGGATGGCGGCGATAGCCTGAGAGAAAGCCTCCAGGTTCACCCCGGGGCTCAGCACCCCCTCCGCCATCTTGGCCGGCCGGGCCCGGCCTCTCCCCGCACGGCGAGGCCGCGGCGGCGCGGGGCAGGCTGGGAAATGGAGTCCGGGCTCCGGGGGAGGCGGTAGCGGCGTTTCCCTCAGACACCGCCCCGGGCGAGGAAGCCCCTTCACCGGCACAGCTGGTCACCGGGGAGCCTTTATCCTCTTGGGCTGTTTTTTTTCCTCACCTCGGGGATTTCTTCAGCACAGGCGGCTCCGCTCCCAGCGTCTGTGCTGGACGCTGCTGAGATGTCTGCCCGGCCCCAGGGCAAAACAAATTAGCAGTGTCCTGAGCATCAATAAAATACCTCTCTCCTTCCTCAGAATAATTTATTAGTTTTGGTTGGTTTTTTTCCCAGCCAAATATCCTCTTTTCTATTTTCCTGTGTTGTGCATCATTCTCTGCTTGTAATACAGGGTATATTCCCTCTTCTGGAAGTTCCCTGGATCTGTAGCGTGTTTTCCAGGCATAGAGCCAGAAATAAAAACAGTTAAAGTAAGAAGCAAGGGACCCCGTCCCGCTGCAACAACTGTGCTTAGCTTGAAGCAGACAAAGGACCTGCAGGGAGGGATCTTTCACAAGAGCTTGTGGTGATAAAACGGAGGATAATGGCTTCAAAATGGAAGAGTGGGGATTTAGATTAGATATTAGGAAGAAGTTCTTCACTTTGAGGGTGGTGAGACCCTGGAGCAGGTTGCCCAGGGAAGCTGTGGATGCTCCATCACCGAGCGTGTTCAAGGCCAGGTTGGATGGGGCTTTGAGCAACCTGGTCTAGTGGGAGGTGTCCCTGCCCATGGCAGGGGCGTTGGATGATCTTTAAGGTTCCTTCCAACCTAAACCATTCTATGATTCTGTAAGAATACTTCTATAGTATTTACTTAGGTGCGTGGACAGACTGAAGATTTGAAGGTTGGGCCCCATGTTGCAGTTCATGGCTCAGTCTGAAACCAACAGGACGAGGGCCTGCCCTTCATTATCGAATGTTTGCAAAGCTCTGCAAAGTTCCAGAGTGCTTTCATAGCACGAAGCAGTACCAGTTTGATTTTGTGGGAGCTGCTTATGTTTCCGATGCCACCACCAGCTCTTCTCACCCTTAGAGTGCAGCCAAAATAAACAGAGCTAAAATAAATGAAGCCATGAGCCGGCCGATTGTCACTCCACACAGAGTAAACCGCAGCACAAGGGCTAGGCTTTTTGTTTTCTCAACTTCCAAAGTAAATAACAACCTCTTTCATACAGGTATTAATTAAATTCAGTAAGCACAATCCACACAGTCAGATTCTTTAGTCGGGGTGCTTTTTTTGTATTTTTTTTTTTTAATATGTAAAATGGAAATGAATACAATGAGGGAGAGCAGAGGTGTCAGTGGCCAAGTGAAGCGAGGCTTTGCCCTCCGCTCAGTGACACTTTTCTGTCTATCATGCGACGGATTCTGCAAGTTGCATCCGATCAATTAAATGTTCTCAGGCAATATGCAGGGTATTGATCAGTGAAACCCTATCACTTAGCATGAAAAGTGAGAAAAAAGAAAAGGCTGCAGTTCTACTCCTCTGGAGCTTAATAATGCTGCTGTATCTGAGCAAACCTGGAAGCAGTGTAGTCTGAAGCAATGTATTTCAGACCATATAAACAGGGAAATATGCAGTGCTGTACTTCAAAGAATTAGCAATGGACTGAGGACATTTAGTAAGGCAAATATGAGCAAGACAGGAATAGTTCTTTATGTAAAAAAGGACTGGATTCAAGAATAGCAGCCAGAGGCAGAAAGGACAGGACTATCTCCACCAGACTGGCAATTTAAACTGTTTATGGATCTGTAGTATTAGTTATGTTAGATGTAAAACACCTTTCTTTGGACTATAGTAGGTGGGTCAGGAAGGTACTGTGTTACTCTAAGGGAATACTTGTAGGCTGAAAGATCAGTCCTGCATGGCATTATTCTGTTTTCCTTTCACTGCAAAGTTCAGACTCTGGGTAGACACTGTAGATGCCTGTAACTTATTTTATATGTTATCCCTTGGAAATGGATGATTCTCTTCCATTTCTTCCCCTCTGATGTAAGATTTACCATTTTGAAACATATATTTACAGCTGTTAAGATAGCATTCATTCTATTTCAAAGATCCCTGTTGTTGTGGTACCTGAGTGCAAGGATTTCTAATTTTACATCCTACCTGGAACAGTAAAGGGGCTTGACCTTTGTTTTCTATTTTTAAACTGTAACAACAAGAGTGACCTGAAAACAAACCCATAAATGTATAAAGAACCATTCGGAACTTGCCCTTAAAGAATGAAGAGCACTAAGCTTTGGCTTAGAAACTCAAAGGAGGGCATTCACATTTTTTTTTTCTCCAGGGATTTGCTTTTCCTTGCATAAATGAGGAGCCAAGTTCTTCTGAACAGACAAGGGGCAATTCAGAGCACTAAGGACTTGGTTGGCTCCGTAGGGAGTGAAGCCAGACTCTGCTTCAAGCCCTAGTGATACTGGCTAAAGAGGAGAGATCAGGAGTTCCTGTTCCTCTTGTTACTCCTCCTCCTCCTGTTTTGCCACATCTAGAAGGAGAAGACTGTGTAACTTGTGCTCATTGTAGAGCATTTTCTTGCCTAAGTTGCTCGCTCCTTTCTTTTAAGCAATATTCCTCACGTGGCAGCTTGCCCAAACCGAGGCAGTATGTGAATTTCCTCTTCACTATGGGTATATTGTAAGTGGGTATTTTGGATACAAAATATGTGAAACCAGGACATCTCTGAGGTACCGATAAAAATATTTTTTTTTGCCTTAAAATCACTAGCAAAACATAAAGGCAAGAATCTAGCTGATGTTCAAAACATCCAAAAATCTTACTATCTGACAGCTGTTGAGTGGGCTCTTCTGCAAAATTACTTGGGTGGCCCAATATGGACACATATCCACCTCTGAGCAAGCATCAGAACTGACGTCTTTTATCCTCTGCACCAGAAGCTGAAGGACCTAGTGAGCTCCCTCCCAAAGAAGCGATCACATTTAAAGCACGGGGGTTATACCCACACGGCACAACGCAGCGTCGTGTGGAGATGCAAACAGCAGCTGCAGTCCTGGAAGCAGCCTGCTCTGTTAGTTCAGCATTTTGACCAGGCTAATAAACCCTGCCTCTCGGCACTGCTAATGAGCTCTGGCAGACCCCCGTGCTAACAGGGTGGTACTACAGCTGGCCCAGTTACCTTCACACGCTGGTGCACTGTGCCATCTATATCAACGATGAGATGGAATAGAGAAGACTGCAGTCAACTGCCAGGTTTGGATCTGTTCTGTGGCTAAAGAGAGAATTTCATTTTGGGTGCTGTCAGTCTCGTAACGTACATCAGCTCTCAACTCACTTGGAGAGAAAAGGAGGAAAAAAAAGTAACAATCCAACCTGGCATCACATGCTGCTTGACAAGAGCAGTACAGTTCTCTCCTGAAGCAGAAGCCCGACTGGGGAGCTTGTAATTAAGATGAAGCTTTCCCAGCAAAGTATGTTATGGCAATATTACTCAAATTGCAGCTACTAAGGAGCAAGTGGGCTGTAATTAATCAGCATCATCAAAGAAAAGGGATGATTTCAGAATCCTTGCAGAGGTACTGTAAACAATTTGTTAGGAAAGAAAGTGCCCAATTAGAAATGCATTCTCATTTAAGAGGAATTAATTTTGTTGTCAGGAGAGACAACTAATGGCGACTCTTGGGTTTCATACCAAGTGCAGATAATCTCTCATGAAATGTCTGGACAGGGCTCAACATTTGGAATAACTGACATCATAAGAAATGATCTTTATCTTCCTCTGAGACAGATAAATGCTGATATTTATTCTATGGCAAGCTGGACTGATATTCATCGCCAGGGCCGCTTCAGTTCTTCATACTTCATTGCTACAGTCTTGACAGCACTTCAGATAAATATAATAAACTGATTTTCTGTTGTTGTCGTTGTTCAAATAATTGTGATGCTCAATAGTGCAACTGGTAAGACATTCTTGCTATTTTTACCTTCCTATTAATTTCTGTCAGGTTTTCAGTCTTCAGTTAGCCACAGAGTTTACTACATGATGCATTATTAAAAGAGAAGAGAAGCTGGGGGGTTATCGACTCATGTTCGAGCTTCTGCCAAGAGAAGGGAATGTGTCCTGCTTCCCTTTAGACAAGGCTGGAATCACAAGACAATTTCAGATGTGGGGGAGCCTTAATCTTCAGTGCTATTTCTTTCCCATTGTTCCCTGAATCAGAATCCTCCACTATATCCCACAATAGTGAGCAAAAATCTTATCTGAATGCTCCTGCCAGAAGAAACAGTGGAATAATGAACCGCGGTGACAATGATGTAGTTATCATCAGATTTCCTGTGGGATGAACAGAGTTAGCTGAGTATTGTTTCAGGCTCTCAGGTGACCTGCCTCACGTTTGAAAGGATCTTCCCCCACATCACAGTGTGTGGAAAACAGACCCAGAGGCCTCCTAGTCCCCTCAGGGGGTGGGGTCACAGTAACTGTTGAAACTACAATTTTCAGGTGGTTATTCAGTTCCTTATCCAGACTGTTTTGTTTCAGTTTATGATTACAGAGTGTCCATTAACACACACAGGAAATCCAGTACCTAACAGATTTGTCTGTGGAGCCACTAAGGACTGGATGGATTATGACTCTCTTGTCTGATGAAACCAGCATCCTTGATATCAGTTTTAAGATAATTCAAAGAGATCTGCTGTTATGCTGTGCTGCTTCTGGAGTTTCAGTCCCTGGGGATGTCAACTTAACACCTTATCCCAGCACTGAATTTACATGAGAACTGTAAAGCAAAATACAAAAAGTAAACCGTACCCAGCAAAACTCACGGTGCTATTTTATGCATGCGGAATTCTGTCCCAAAATATGTCAAATTTTACTTGCAAAAATAAAAGGCTGCTGTTTTATTCTCTGTGTGTGCAGTCTGCAGAGAAGTATACTCAACCACTTCTTTTCCTTAAACATTCAGTGATCAAGTGTGGAATCTGATGTAAAACCGAACGGGAAGAAAGTATCATTATTTAAAGGCTACATAACTGCTTAAAATTAGAGCTGTGAAGGCATCAAAAAATACCAGAAATCACAGATGGTTTGCAGATAAATTCACATTGCATTTAGTCCACTCAACATCTAAAAAAAACCTCTGTGCTTTTGCCTCGCTTTTCAGTCTATCTGTTGACGCCTGCTCAAAACATACCTTCTTTAAATCAAGCTTTGAGTCATGTTTTGTTGCCCTATACATTCAGATCCTGAATCCTTTGCAAAACCGGCACAAATACATGTATTTTTAAATGATGTCGTTAAAATTTAATCTATTTTGTGCATTTTCAAAATGACAACGATCCTGAGCAGGTTAAATAAGACATTAGCAGGGATGAAATAATAGCAAGAACAGACAAGTAGCTCTGCAGTATGCGAGTGGCTGAGACAGAATGACCCAGTTGCTGCTTCTTCACTATATCGATGATTCTGCAGTATTAGTCAGTTAAACTCATTGTTTTCCCTATGCTAAGACTGCAGGATCAGGCTTTTACAGAATTCTGGGATGTTTGTGTATTCTGTAATTTAACTAATTAAAGCCTATTTGCCTTTTTTAGTGCTTGGGCTGTATTTTCAAATGTTCTACCTTGTCCCCTGGGTTTTCTCTCTGACACCGGTTTGCTCTGGGGAAAATTCCGCTTCCATTGTCATGAAAGACCAGGATTTGGCACAATCATTCCAGCCTCACTGCCTAGCAGCAGTCAGCAGAATTTGTTGCATATATAATGCTCGAGTTCTACTCCTTACCAGTTTCCTGCAGAGGTAGGATTTTGCAGCAAGCAGGGAGGGGGGAAGCTCAAAACACGATGGTTATTCAATACATGGTTGAGCACATCCCCTAGCTATTGCTCTTCATTGAACAGGCACATGATAGTTTTAGATGGCAGCGTATCCGCTGTTATGACAGTAAATATGATGGAGTTCTTGGTACGATATATGGTAGTTCTTCTTGCCAAGAGCAAACTCTAACCTGCAACTTGGAAAAGCAGAAGTTGCTTTTCCCCAGGCTCTTTAAAAAACCTGACAGAGTAACAATCACTGAGACAAGTTCAAAGAGGTCTGAAGTTTGTGATTAGTAAATATTATCTGAGAAAAGTGTAATCTCAGGACAATAAGGCCTAACACAAACCAAGTCCAGGCATGATTTTGGCAACCTTCAGCTTTATTCCTTCTAAATACAAATGCAGCATGCCAAGCAGCCATCCATCCTGCCTAACTCCTGAGCTTAGCTTTCCCCATTCCACCAGCCACTTGCCAAAAGCCATTTGCTCCAGTATTTCTCACAAAAGCCAAGCTACTTCTCATAACTCTCCATCCTAATTAAGCTACTTGCTGGCTTTTATAATTACCTCTCCATAAACCAATCAATCTCAGCAGGATTTTTAACAGATGAAACTAGGCTGATCTCCTCTTAAAGCACCAGCCATCCTAAAACAAGGTCTAACTCTTTACTCTTTAGCTTTTCTTGGATGCCTTCTTTCATTTCTTTTCCAGATGTAGAACAGAGAGGCCAACAACAAACATGAATAAAGTCAATTATGCTTAAGGCTGAACAAGGGCATGGAAACCTGCAGTTTTCCAGACAAGTCAAGCAGATCTAGCAACTGTATAGATCAGCTATTTTCTTTCAAGTTGTTTCACACTCAGTATTATTCATCAATCTACTAAGAAGGACAGACAACCATTCTTTCTAACAGAAATCCAGACAAAACAGGCAGAATAAATCACAGTTCCATGATATTCAGAACTTCAGCATTTCAGAAATTCAGTACTTCATCTTGACCTTTATCCAGGAAAGCATCTGAACCCAACTTGGAGTACACACAAAGGGACTTAGAAATCAATAAGCCTTTCTGAACTCCTGCTGCCTGCTTCAAGACCCTATTTCTGGAATCTGATCTGGTAGCCAAACCAAACTCAGTTCAGAGTCCACAACCAAAAGAGCATTTCCTCCAGAGTGGGCTTCACATAGAAGGCACACATTCGAAAACTGAGCAGAGCATCCTAAAGTCACTGCAGTCCTCCAGAGGTTAGCAGGACACAACTGGCACTGCTCAAACTGCCACCAGACTGGATTTATTCACAAACTTCTGCTCCCAGAGACACTGCTATAGAAAACATCCTGCATGAACAAAAAAAGACCCCAACAAGTTAATCAATTTGGTGTTGTCGAAGGCATTCTAGCGTGTTGCTTGCTGTCTCATAATACGGGATAAAAGGGACATCCATACTTGGAGATAGTGGAGGCACCATATGATGTGGAAATAAATTGGCTGCAAATAAAAGACTACCTTCGTTTTGTCAGGACAGAAGCAGGAGCATATGCACATGCAGTGGGGCCACATTGCTACCAGCATCCCCAGCGAGCGTCCACCCCATCTGGGTGCTGCTCCACCAAGGGCAGCGGACCCAAAAGCAACATGAAGGGTCATGTGCTGTAGGTGCTGGGCTGCTGCCACGCTGGCCTGCCAGCTACCAGTGTCCATGGGCCAGAGCCATGTTCGGTGTGGTCAGCAGATGCAGCACAGATTGGATTTTTTCCAAAAGCTATTATCTGAAAAAGACTTTGCTTTATACTTGGGCCGATATGGTAAACTGCATCCACTTAGCTCAGGGAAAGGTCAGAGATATTTTAAAGTAAAGAAAGGCCATCTTTGGCAGCTGTATCCAATTCAGGGAGATATATTATCCCCAAAGGCCCGTAAGAAAAAAAATCCTTATTTATTTTATTTCTGCATATTCCACTTACAGTTACCCCAGTGCATTCACGCTGTGGAATGGAGCTGTTTTCAAGCAGACTTCAGCCAGTCTTACCTAAAATGAGATGGAGATTGTATAAAT
>WUAM01000001.1:6173804-6195376 GCA_024336885.1 Actenoides hombroni
GCTTTACTGAGCTTTTAACCCCCACCCCCATGCTCTTCACATTATCATTAAATATTGTCTTCTCATCGGGGTTTTCAGGACATCTATCTTCCTTCTTAAAAAAGAAAGAAAGAAAGATTTTCCTTCTATCTAGAGATTATTTAGTTCTCTGTTATTGACACTGCTTCTATTGAAAGATTTAAAGATAAAAATGCAGTGCATTCAAGTAACGATCATTTTTCATCGTCACTTAGTGACAGTACAGCCTGTAGTCAATTGCAGCAGATTTATCTTTTCTGCTATTGATCGTGTGTGGGGCTAAGCTGTTTGCAGGTACCTGCCTCTGTCTCTTCTGGACTGCAACAAGAAATGCAAAAGGAATGGACGAGAGCGGTGCCAAGCAGTCTTGTTTTCATTTGAAAGCTGTTTCATTATTTCCCTAGAAGTGGTTAGATAAGTTGCTAGAAGGTAATTTGCTGATGGACACGAGGCATGTCCTGCTGGAGAAAAGAAACAGTGTATGAATGCCACTTCCCTGCGTAGCTCGGGCTACAACATGTCACAGAGAACTGGGTTCAAGACACCAGATGCAAATGAAAACATCAGGCATCCGAGGGACAGATGTTTTGTGAAAAGTAGGGGCTGCCAGTCAGGTGCCTAAAGCAAACTTCCCATGACCAAGGAAATCCTCCTGTGGTGAGGATGTTCTCTGGTATTCCCGTGAGGATTCCCATCACATCATGGAAAGTTTCCTTCTGCTTTTTGAAGTCCACAGAGAATGGAAAGTATTATCCTGAGGATTTGCATCACTCCAGCCTCTAAAGCTCCATGAACAATTTTTATACTTAAGACACAGGAATTCATTCTGGTCACCTTCTGAGTTTAGAGTGAAGCTGAAGGGAAAAAGAACAAAAATGTTATGGGTTTTATTTAGATGCAAGGTAGATGCAAATGTTTTATTTAGATGCAAGGTAGAACCTGCTTGTTCTCAAACACTATAATATTGGATCCCAGATTCTTGTCTTAAACACATCTACTATTTTAAACAGAGCCAGACTTCTATATATGCTGTTCTTCACTTCAGCCAAATCCATCACTAAGTGCTGATACAGAGGCTGTGAATTTGATGGCTGAATAATGTTTGCGGGAATCCTTAAGAGACCAAGAAAGCTTTCTCTAGAACCTGTCATGCACCTCCCTGATGGATCACAGCTCACAAACCATAAATGCACTTAATGTGGGGACCAGATCTCCAGCTTCCTGCAGGATTCTCTCTGTTATGGAGCTAAAAGGTGCCTTTGTGCTTGTTTCTCTTATCTAAATTAGCTAAAATGTGACCCTGACACCTTTAAAGTTTCTATATATCAGCTGTTAAGTTTTAAACATAAGCTGGGGAAGAGGCTTACAAAGAAATTCAATGAATGAACAGAGCACGGCACCTCAGTGCTATTCACAGCTTTCTCATCCAAGTGATGATGCCATTTATCCACAGTCCCCGCTGTGACTTTGGGTTGCCCCCTTTTTGGATATTGCCCATATGGATTAGAAAAGGGAAAGGCAAGCACTGGCCATTGCCTAGGCAAGGAGACCTGTTCTATTTCTTGTGCCCCCTGCTTTTTTCTTCCACTCCTGCTGGGGAGACCCAGCAGATTCATTCATACCACAGCAAAAAGCCCCAAACATTGTAACTGCAGGAGCTGCCTTGAGATGAAAATCACACACTGTGTTCTAGAGCCAGTGACTTAACCAAAACCAACCAAGCTATACAAATAAAACATCTATATATATAGGTTTACTCCAACTATGAATGTTACAATGCTCTCCTTCCTTGTTAATCATGTGATCCTGGGGTTCATTTTCTAATCACTTCTGTGGAAGACTTTTTTTTTTTCCTCCAGAGACCTAAACTTTTACACTCCTCTGCAGCTACCTCTGACTGCCTTGTCATTTCCAGATCCAAACCCTTTTGATTAATCATCCCTTAACAGGTTTATCAATCTGTTCTGAAGTCCCTACACAGGAACATACATGTTCAGCAGATATTTCCTTTATAACTTTCTCTGCTACACTATTTTGGAGAACCATTCCAAACTGTGCCAGCTAACTCTTGCTATTTGCAGACATGGGAGATGGGATTCTTCACCATGAGCATTTGCCAAGGTAGACATACGAGTATACTAGCAAAAGGATATTTCTCCTACTGTATAGCTCATTCCTGTTCTTCAAATAAACTGTACTATTAGAAGGACTTCCACTGCCTCAGCAGAAGGCTTTTGTTGATAGGAAATTAGTTTCACCTCTTGCATTGCAAGCCAATATAACAATAATAACACGGCTTTTGACCAGGACAAGTTGTTTTCTCCTCATTATTCACAGCTGCCAAGAAAAGAATCACTGTCTTAAAGAATGAAAAGTGGCTTAATTCTGTCCCCCCAATATAACCTGCACTTTTGATCCATTCTGAATTATTTTTCTTGTGAGGCTTTCCTGCACAGATAACAACGTTAAACAAATTAGCAAATTACTCTCTCTGCAGGAGCTGGGTCATATTTCACCATTAGAGAAGGAGTCTGATTTTTGCTTGAGTGAAAATAAATCCACAATAACAGTATTTGCTATCATTCATGTCTCAACATTCCCCCTCAAAATAGTTTCATTTTGTTATATATAATGCTTCAGCGTTACATCTTAAAATAATGTCAATAATTACAAATCTCACTGTTTTATTTTAGGCACTGTTCTCCCGGAGTGACAGAAGCACACAGATTGAGAATGTTGCTAAAAAGATTGCTGGAAGAGAGGAAAAACACATCAAGCTTTGCCTAAGTGGTAAAAAGGAAAGAGATGCTCTTTGGACACAGTGGCAAGGAGATAAAACAGTTTCTAATGTTCACCATTTGCTTATAAGCCCAAGCAGGAGTGTGTGGTAGTAAACTAAAGTGCTGCAGGATCGCGAGTTCATGCTGTCATATTTTGGCCCTTGTGGGATGTTACACTGCAATATAGAAATGAAGGATCACACTGTGAAGCCTGCAATCTGGTGCCCCTCTTTGGCTGTCATCCCCAGTTCTAGACAGAAGAAACCCAATAAAGCATATTGATCAAGCTCTGTCTCATGTGTCAGGTAAAAAATAGCCCTTTGTATGTAAACAAAGAACTACGCTGACCAAAACAATCTTCAAAAACTTCCTCTCCTTCAAGTTACTAAAGCTCTTTCTGTTGCTATACAATGAGAATATTTCTGTAAGTTTTATGAGCTCTGTCACTGACCTTTTCATTTTCTAATGTCTGAAAAACGACAGATCTTCTATTGCCCATTGAATAAAAAAGCAAAGCCCTTTACAAGCCTATTAGGAAAACAATATTTACAACAAAGCACCAAGGAAAATCCTCCCATTCAATTTTACAGCAATTTCCTTGGAAGTGTCTTTTCCACCGACAACATCTGGACTTAACTGCAAATGAGCTGACTGAAGGAAGTACATCTGATTGCAGATGCAATAAAATTCAGGCTTGACACCTTAATTTTTTTAATATATATTGGCCACCATCAAATCACTGCATTTGCTGGTTTGCAGGCTAAAACTATCAAAGTTCTGGCAGGAGAATAGACAGGGAATGCAAAAGCTCGTGGAGTCCTTCAAAGCTTGGTGCTTAAGACACAGCTTTTTAATGCTATTGATTCCTAACAATCAATATTTTTTTCAATAAGAAAGTCTCATATTACCCCTTTTCCCAACCACCCTTCACAATGAACTTAGTTAGGATGAAAAAGCACTTAATGGCTTTCTTTTGAGGTCTTTTTTTTGGTTTGGTTTTTTTTTTTCTCCTTTTCATTGCAGCCTCTTCTTCCTTACAAAGTTCACCTCCCTCTGCCCTGCTGGCTGACACTACGTGGTTCTGGAATGGCTGGCCAGACTTTTTCCAGTGTGACAACCTGCCATCAGGTTACAGTTTGACCGAGACAAGTTAATTTCTTTGAAATTAATTAAATTGCACCCACATCAACCTATTGCCTTTAAGGTTATTTGATTAGAATTTACCATGAAAAAAACAAAGACTTGTGCTTCTTCCTCATTCCTGTTGTATTTCTGCAAACAACTTAGCTATCGATGAGCTTCATGAACAAGGTTTTAAAGTACCTTTCTACCATTAAATCCGAACCAAAGCAATCCTTTCTGTTGGGAGTCTCACACGATGACTTTTCAAAAAAGTAAGACTGGCCATCTCCTGCTGGCAAATGCAATCATTTGGCATCGTGAGAATATGAAACTTTGCTTAGAGACAGAACAGAGGGAGTTGAAACTGTGACTGCTGCCACCAGAGACTGCCTGGGAACTGAGTTTCATTGCTGACTAATTGCAGGCAAATTGCTTCTGCTGGAACGTACATTGAGTGAGCAGGAGCAACAGTGTTTGCGAGGTTTAACAAGGAAGGAACAAACAGTAAATGCTGCTTGAATCCTCTTGCAGTGGAAGGATATAATCCCTTTTCTTCTTCAGTCTGTGATATGGCAGAGTGGGATTGTCCTCCCATTTTCAGTGTTACTCCATTTTCTGCTGAAGAAAACATTGAGATACTCTTCCAATCCTTGTCTGTCTCCTAACCCAACAGGATTATTTCCTGGACAGAAACACACATTTCTGTGAAAGGAAAATAGTTCCCTTTCATCAACATGTTGTGAGCTGAGACTAATGATCAGGGCTCATTACAGAGGCTGTTTTTCCCCCTTTTTTTTTTTTTTTTTTTTTTTTCCAGAGTAACACTGTGTGTGGCATCTCAAGACTTTAAAAATAACCTGCTGTTGCACTGGTACCTTGCACGATGTTAATAAGAGCTTCATATAAAGGATGTTGCAGAATCTCTAATAATAAGCTTCGGGGTTTTTAAAGGAGTAACATTCACTGCTTGCTTCTGTAAGTGGCTGTTTAACTAGGCCTACCGAACAGTGCAGATACACACATAAATGCATTTTAATCAACCACAGAAACACTCTGTAGCAGAAGTAGTTACTAAGAAGCTATGCCCTCAAGAGCACAGGTAAATAGGCTAGTAAATATTTGATAAACTATTGTTGCACGGGATAGTAAACATAAATATTTAGTATAATATTTATTTACATTTGTATCCTCTCTTTAGAATAATATTATGTCTAAAGGCAAGTATCCATTCCAGTGTTTGGTCTAGGAATACTATTCACAGACATGTGCTTAGGTAAGATATTTAATACAGTGTCATGATGCAGGCAAGAAAGTGAAAGGATTAGTTTCTAAGATATATACACAGACACACAGCTAGATACATATTTAGTTTTCTTTGTAGAGTAATTGCACTATGAGAAACAAACGCCATACAAATATCAGAATCTCTTTGCAAGGTGGTATGTGTTGGGCTTTTAATGTACAACTTGTCAGTTGGTAGGGAATGACCTTGGGGGGTTGCATTACAAAATGCTGGACTGGCGTGAGGGCAGATTTTCAATGAACACAGTATGAAGTGCAAATATCACTCCCCCAAGGCATAGCCCCAAGCACAGACAGATTTCATGTCTTTCTTACAGAGTAAAACAGAGGGTTTGGTGGTTCTTTAGAGAAATGCAGGATGCAATCACTGCAAAGATAAAATTTCCTTACTCAAAGCCCTGGGAATGCTCTAGCTCCCTAGCAGGGCTGCGACTCCTCCTCTGTCAGCCTGTCTTTTGCCTCTGTCCTGAAATAGAGGTGGTGTAGAGTTTGACACATTAATATTTATTACAGCTTGCAGTGCAGCAATAGTCCTATATCAGAGCTGTCTCTATTATAGAAAAGACCTGCATTATAGCAAGAGGTGGCCCTTTACAGGGATTTGATTTTTCAGCCTGATAACACATTTTGGACTACAGAGTCTCTCAATACATCGAAAATTCCTTTTAGAGCTACATTGCATTTCTGATGACAGACAGCCTTTATCTCCAGTTGAGGGTCTTTTCAAAGAGTTCCTGGAGTTCCGATTTATTATTTTTTTTTATGAATTAAATGAGATTTCTTGCACTCTATATATATCTGTATGTGTACATGCAGGCTTGGGTACTGCTTAGCATCATTTATTTTGGACTCCTGACCAAAGCCACAATGTCAGCTGGGCTGGAATATTGTGTGCCAAAGTAGAGGAGCCATCTTTGAGGGACCAGTAAAGCAGTAAAAAGCATTCAATCTCTCATTCATGGGCTTGCATGTGCCCCATGTTACTCAAAACTCACAACTGCTCCATGATGACCTCTGGCTGTGGCATGGCAGTGGTTCTGTCTGTCAGGATATTAGTTGTCTGTTGTACAAACAACACCGTCACTACCAATATCTCTGCCAGAAGGACTGTTGGGGGTTTGCTGCTTTTTTTTTTTTTTTTCCTGAGCATGCACTGTCTTTTTAGCAACATGCCTGCTGAATATTAACCACCCTAACGATCCCAGCACAGCTCCGTAGCACTGCTGCTTCCTTTCGTCCTGGCTGAAGTGGTTTTCTGCCTTTGTAGCAGTTTCAGTAGAGGGGCCAAGGACTGACAGAACTACAGGCAGCTGAGCAACCTGCAACCTTCCCCTCTTCTTTGCAGGCAGCTTGCAGCCAGGCACCAGTGCTGATGCACAGAGTGGGAAGCTTTGGTTGCCAGTTTACCTTATTGATACAAATTCTGTAGTGCCTATGCCCTAGACGTGGGCTCTGCTCTGCTGTGCACTGTGCAAACAGGGCAAAGAGATGCTCAGCTCTCTCAGAGTTTATCTCTGAGAGTTAGGACCTTGCTGACAATCTCCTCCGGACGCAGTTGGGCTGGCTGATGTGGTGGCTGTGTTTGGATGCCTATCCCTGCAGGAGAACACTGCTCTCCCTTCTGTCCATCAGCTTGCCTGGACTGCAAGGGGTGAGGGAAGGATGCTCAGGGCCAGCATTTGTCTAGCAGAGCTGGAGTGAGAGGCAGAGGGTGGTGCTGGGGGGGAGGATTCCCTCCAGCAGTAGTATGAGAGGGAGTGCAGTACACAGCAGAGAGCAGACAAGGCACGGCAGGCAGGAGTGGAATAGAAAATGAGTGAGTAGGAGGGATTTGAAAGAGCATGAGGTGGTTCCTCAAACACTCATGGAGGAATTTCCCCATGGGGATATATTGGGAAGTCAGAGAAAGGGTGGAAAGAAAGGTAGGAAAGCACTTCTACCAGCAGCTTCTGTAAAAGCACGGGATGACAAGGCCTGCATCAGTCATGGCCAAGAGAAAGGGTGTTGGTGTTATCAACACATAGAATACAAACCACAAGATTAAGTCCAGGCCTGAGTTTCATCTACATGGATGGAGATCAGAGACTGCATTTCAGAGATTGTACACAGAAAAAAAATCTGTACAATCCAAACTGTAGATGAGGACGGGATGGGAGATGCAGGATGGATGGGGCACTGTGGCAAGCCTGAGTTGGGGATTGGAGTGACTCTGATGAAGGAAAGTCTGCAGTATTTGTGTCTTGGGAACACCAGATGAAATTTCAATGACATCAAAGGGAATTTGTACAGGAAATGTACCAAAGAGCCTCATCTAGAGCAAGAAGGGTCTAAGAAAATTGTCAAAGAATTTTGGAAGCCAAACTAAGAAAATACACTCAAAATATCAGAAGACAGTTTGGAGTGCCTTTTCCATGACCAGGAAATACTGAATCCATAACTGTCCTTGTGGAAGTGGGCAATGAGAAGGAACCATTTTAGTCTGCCAGTGAAGAAGGTATCACCAAGTGGGGAATGAAATCACAATACCTTCTGTCCTGAAAGGTGGGCAGGTCTCAGAACAGGAGGGGAAGGCTGAGCATAGATCCATTGGCACAGGGTGTGTGATCCTCCTGCTCAGATCCTAACTGGACCTGCAAGAGTTAAGGAAAAGGAAAGTCAGGAGGAACTCACCACATTGATCTCTCCCACGTGCTGTCAGCATTTTCCCCCTTCAAGCACTGCTGTTCCTTGCACCTCAGCCAGCTGCAGCCAGGACACACTGTACCATCCAGGGGAACTAACCCGTCCGAGTCTCTCCCAAACAAGGGTCGCCTCTCTCTCTCAGATTTGTTCCCCAGCCCTCTTCCAAGCACATTTCATTTTTCATTGACTGACTGGTAAGGTTGTGTCTGACTTCATTGAGAGGCTTTTAAAATCTTAGTCTTTGCTATTATTATCGATTAGCTTTGTCCTCTTAATGGGCTATTTTTTTGTCTCATGGCTTGTTGCATCATCAGGTTATATGCTACTCTTCAGGGTTCTTTATATGGATTCATAAATGTGAATACAGCTGGGGACCAGCTTTGAGCAGAGACACTAATCTTCTGAACCAACCCCCCCCCCCCCCAACATCGTTCAGTGTTTAGGAGACTATTCACAATGAGAAAAGTGACAAACAATCTGGTCATTGCATTTTTTTTGAGGAAAAGAAAAAGAGGGAGAGCAATCTGCACTTCTACAGGGACAGTAAGAGTGTTTACTACCTTAGTGAGCCAATGCACAAACTTCATACCTGCAGCTGTGGGTTCTTAGCTTAAAAATACAAAAGTAGTAATTAATAGTTTGCACTTATATAGCATTTTTACAGATTAACCTCTCCATGAAAAGTTCACCTCAATCTAAATGCAGCCATTTCTGGAGAGGAAAGTAGTGGGAGTTTAATAATGCATAGGAACACCATGCAAGAACTCAAGTTGGGAATATTATACAGAAATAAAAATGCAGGGGCAAGGATCATAGTGAGAGAACGCAGTTACTCCAGCTAGAATTGCTTCACGCAGTCCGGCTAATAACCAGCCTTACAAAGTTGTTGCTGAATTGTTAAAATATTACAAGTAGGTATCACAAGTACACTTCAGTTCCATATCTCATCTTACAGCTAGCATCTCCCAGAGTGTGGTGCCTCCAATCTAATACCACTGCATTAATCCAATATTGATTCTAAGGAAACAGAGCTTCTGAGCCACCCAAACAATGTTTTGCAGCACAGAAGGTTTCCACTGAGATCTGTCCTCAAGCCACTGATCCAGCTGTCCTGGTAGTTTGTGAGAGCAGCAAATATCACATTGCAAGGTGATGCGGGTGCAGCCCATTGATTTGATGGTCTCATCCTCATCCTCTGGAAATGCATCCATTGCACAATTAAGCTTGGATATCGCAGAAGTACTGCAGGCATGAGAACTGCCTCAGAAATGGATGATAGTTTCCCTGTTTTTTCTATTGCTAAAAAATGTTGTTTCCCATATCTACTCCTCCCTCAAAGTCCTCAGTCCTCAGCATTGTTTGGCATCTGTTGGTTGCCATGGGATGGGAATCAGGTGCCACTTTTAGCCCTCTTCCTTGGGTGTTTGTGCCTGGGATTTGACATTCAGTTGCCTCATTCACATCAGCTCACTGATACTCCCCGCGGGGTTTGTTCAGCAGTGCCCGTTGCTGTAGGCTGCGAGCTCTTGGCAGCACACGCCTTGGTCCTTCTACTGCAGTGAAGATGCCCTGTGACATATGGAGCTGGAGGTGTTGCTTATGTACAGGGAGTTCAGCTCATGAAAGAGGGAAAATATACCACCCAGGGGGTGTTCACTCATTAGCTGACCCCAGGTATTCCTTGGCTGGACTCTGCTTCCCTCAAAATTCTCTCCTGAGGGTTGAGCTCTCATCAGATTAATTTGTCTGTTGGCCAGTGAGGAATAACAGTAAATCTGAAGTCTTGAAGCCTTATGGAAATTTGCCCACATGAAGTATATAATTTTTAAATATAAAGGAGAAAATGGATTTGCAAAGGAAGTTTCTCAGCTGGCAAAACAAGCTATAACAGAGCCCAGCAAAAGGGAGAAAACAGTCTAGAGAATGCTGCAACACAGCTTGAGCGCAAGGGTTTTGTCTGAGAAAGGCAGTTTCTTGTAATTTTACTGGAAAGGCATTTTCCTCTGCAAATGAAATCCAGACAGGATGTTACTGATGGTCTACATCTTATTTTCAATAAATGATGAACTTTCATGTCCCATGAAATATGAAAGTAGAAAGCTGCATTCTATTACATTCAGCAAAGGTGGTTTTTTTCCCCCCTTTTGTTTAAATATATTCATTATCAAAGGTATAGTGCCCTTGAGAAGCTGAGGCAGTTGCTTGTATTGCTGTGCAAGGAATTTGAGATACTTACTAAAGTTTTTACGAACAATGATGCAGAGATGTGTAACGTGTCTTTCAAGACCCCCGATCCATCTATTCAGAGCTGACACTTAAGCTGTAAAGAGACATCCTTGTCAAACTTCTTACATATTGCATATACAATGAGACGGCTCTTCATTTCTAGCACACTAGTTGCAGGAGTTAGAATTTAAAGCAGAAGGGCTCCAGACCTCTTATTGCAGACTCTCGTGGCTCCGTGCGCGGAAATCACGTTGGCAGTAATCAAAGTTCAGCATTTACATTGAATGCAAAGTACGTGACAGGGCATGAAAATATTTTGATGAAGAAGAACCTGGCTAGATAGTGTGCTGCAGAAATTGTTAGTGTGCTACGAGTTTGGGGGCAGGGGGTGAAGACACAATACTTGTTTGGCGTGCAGGTCATCCCCACACATCCTTTGTTCTTTGTCCCGCTGTTTGGCAGTGACAGTAAGGGAAATGAATGTATGTATCACACAGAGCTCTAGCACAAAACAGAGAAAACGATCTCAAATGGCTGATTTCTGAGTCAGTAAGAGTAATAAGATTCAGTTCAGCCCTTACATACATACCAATGATTTCATCTTATGATTCCTCTTTACCTTTTACACCTCCTACTTTTACTATTATTTTATTCTACTAACACCTTTCCTAACTTCTCCCTGTCCTTTAGACACACCAATTACTATTCCATATAATATCTTCTTTTTTAAGATGTGTGATACCCTCACACATGGTTTAAAAGCAAGGAGAACTACTTATCTTCTCAAAAAATAGCAACGGTTGATAATGTCCAGATTTTGGGCAGTCAAGCAAGGGTGGCTCAGGTGTCTTCAGTAGCTTACAACCCTGGAACTGAAGTAACTAGAAGTCAATGCCTAAGTTGACAGGAAGCTTTCTCCTGTGATTATGTACTTCAGAGGAAAGTGCAGAAGCCAGACCTGCTGGGTGCTAGAAGAGCTCCAACTTTATGCCACCTTTTATCCATAGCAACCTCACTGACAGCCGTACAAAACAATGCGAAAAATCTGAAAACGGATGTTAATAGTTCATTTGCTAAAGTTGCTTAGTTAAGGTAAGTTACTAATTTCCATGTACCAACAGCTTGATAGTGCCTGCTAGAGTTCACTAGTTGTTCTCCCCATAAGAAAAGTCGCCAGGTGTCATCTGAACCAGCTCATACCCTGCCAGGAACTGGCAAGATTTCTTAGAATAACAATGGTGGGGGCAGCTTTTTTAAGCTCAACTCCTGTGAAAAGTGTTTTCGGGGGAAGAACTCCCAGGTACATCACTGCTCTGTTTTGGAAGCAAGCAGGAGTTGAAGATTTCCTTCTGCTTCCACTACTCCATGGGAACGGTGCCTTTCCCACAGCACCGTTCAGAGCAGCAACAACGCTGCACGACAACAGCTCGGTCTTATGCAGCCAGCCTCCAAAGGCTACTTCACCAGCTGGAGCTCCTTAGAGGTGCTTTATAAATATGCCCACTCTTACAGCAGGTGCCACGTCCTATTCCACCAAGGAATTTTCCTGCATCTGCTCCACGGAGAAGTCCATGCGATGCTGAAGGTCACAGCTCTGAGAAGTTCTCGTGTTCAGCTCGCCAGGATGTGGTCCTGGGTAATGTCTAATGGGTTTCGTATGACTCAGGTTTTTCCTCCGTTGTCCTTCCCTCTCCTTCACCAGGGTGCATCTTGCTAGTTAAGTGGTTATGCAGCAACAGCTGCAAAGTGCCATTTTAAGGCAAACGATTACTAACATCACTTTGCCAATTTGCCACAAACTATTGAACATCTTTCTTCCAAGCAGCCTGGACACCGCAACCCTTGGGGCAGAGCGTGCATTTGCTCTTCACGTGCATTTTGATCCTAAACCAGTGGCGCAGAAGGATCCGAGCCCTGACTTTGTCTGCCTGGCAGCAGAGGCGGGCAGTGCTCCCAGCTCAGCTCCGGCCAGCCCAGGCTCCTGCTCTCATCACACTGCGAGAGTACTGAAGAAAAAATCTGCTGTACTGAGCAGTACTTGTGCGCTGTGGCAGTTCGGGAGGTGGCAGAGGAAAGCTAATGCTCCGCTGCGATACTAGAGGGCACTGTAAACCTGGCAGTTTTGGCTTCCGAGTGGGACGGAGTAAAAATTGAAGTGTTTGCTATTTGCGGTCATTAAAGCTCTCTTGGTACTTAGTGCAAAATTAGTGCTAACCCCTGGGTCTCGAACAAATTAATTTGTGGAATTACATTCTGCTATCGTAGATCCCCCCTCCCTTACACTTCCAGTACAGGATCCTTACTCATCGCCAGGCCCTGAGCTGCTGTATCCTGCTGCTGGAGGGGCTCTGCTTCCAGTAAATGAGCAGCCGGTGTAATGCTCCGAGGGAAGGGGAGCAAAACCCATTAGGAGAACTCGGGAACGTTTTTTAAAGCTATCACTTAACAGTAATATGTTCATTAATTGGCAGCCAGACCGCTGCCTGACTTCACTTAAAAAACCTGATGGTTTCCTTTCATTGTGGTAGTGCAAGATTTCATCCCGTGTCTTTCATATGTGCCAACATTAATTTTTTCCCGTGTGCCTGCTTAAAGATACACACCTACCAGAGAGCAGGAGAATTCCTGCACTGTGATAGAACAAAGTTGTTTTTAAGAGTCTTTTAAAACGTATTTTAAAATGGGAATATGCTATTCTAAATTAAACACTCCAATCAATGCAATCGATAGATTAATAGGTTTCAGTATCTGTCTCCTCAGATATTCCTCATACACCCATCACTGTAATTTATAATTCAGGATTCAACTTCAATGAGTAAGATTTAAACTGAAACAACAACAGACTGACAAGTAAACAAGACTTCCCAATTTAAATGCAAAGTATATACCCAATATGCAGAATCAAGCTCTCCACTCTCACAATATCACCGCCACGCGAAACACACACAGAACCACTGGGAAGAAGAGGAGAAGGGATCTTGAGAGGTCACCTAGTCCATCTCCTTCCCCCAAGGTAGGATCAACCTTGCCTAAATCGCTCTTGACAGGAGTTTCTCTAACCTGTTCATCCCTGGAGGTTTTTAAGGAGATTCTACAAGCTCCCTGAACAGTCTGTTCTGGGTGTCAGTTATTCTTATAGATGGAACATTTTTCCCGAAGCTTAACCCAAATTGCATTTGCTGCAGTTTAATCCCACTACTTCTGGCCTGCACCAAAGGATGTGGGCAATAGTTTCTTACTATTGTAGCATCTTTGACATTTGGAGAGATTATGACCAGGGTTTTTTGTCAGCCTTAAATAATCAACCGCAGTTCTTTCCTCCTTGGTAGGTTTGTTTCTAGAACTCTGACTGTTCTTTTCATTTTCTGCATTTTTTCTGGAAGTTTCACGACCAAAACTGCTCCTCCCCAACAGTTGGTACTGATGGGAGCAGTGTACCAGACCACACCGTCTTTACATACAGTGGTGCCTGCTCTGCTTTTCTCACATCAGGGTACCACAGTTGGCTCAGGGTTCATTTCTTGGCCACACTGTAACTCCTTTTCCTTAGAAACGTTGCCTCCACGGCCGTTTCCTGATGCATGTCTCAATAGTTCTCATACATTCTTGCTCCTGTCCTTTTCAAATGTCAGTCCATTCTTTCCAGCTCATTTCTTCAGTTTGTTAAGATTTCGGAGTCTTCCCTTGTTCTGAGAGCACTTGCAGCCCCACTCAGCTTGGTATTGTCAGCAGATACAATAAGTCTACTCCATATTCCATTACCCATGTCACTAATGAAAATATTGAGTAGTAACAGACCCTGCACAGACCCCTGCAGCGCCGTACTCAAGCCATCCTTCCACTTTGACAACAAACAGCCGATAACCTCTCAGCATGCTTTCCTAGCTGGTTTGGTACTTTACAGTACCTCTCCTTGACTGTGTTCCCCCACCTTGCTCTCAGATATGCCATATGAAAGTGTGTCAAAAGCCTTACTGCAGCCGGGATGTATCACATCCCCAGCTTCTCCCCTCTCTGAGACCTGCTGCCCTGTGACAGGAAAATCAGATGGATTTGACGTGATTTATTCTTGACAAAAGCACGGCTTGTGGGGCTATTGGATACCTTATGCCAATGCCACGCCTGGCATTTGGATCTAGCGAGCAAAATTCTGTCCCCACTAACAAATCTCCCAACATCCAAGAAAGACTTTACCACGTCCAGATTCCACCCAGCACGCAGAAGCAGTGGAAATACCATTGTATTAATGGTCCCGGGGGTAAGCAGTGGTTTAATTTCCCAGAGGGCTGCCGATGCAGAACATAGTACAGGGATGTCATACATGGTTTTGAGCTTTGTACACCCCAAGTACCTTCGTGCTGTGGACACAGTCACCTGACTCTCTGAAACCACATTATCTGGTGCTACATCATTTCATTAATACCCTCAGTGCAATGGGTCAGATTCAATATAGGTGGAAGCAGGTATAATTTACACGCTGAAGGGAGCTGGAGGAAGGTGTAAATTACTCAAGCACAGACTACCTAAGATTCGCTTAAAATTCACTCTGAATTTGGCACCAGATACACAGGAGATAATCAAGTTTTCCTTTTTGAGATCTTGTGTATTTAAAACCTGCTGTGTTTAATTTTTGCAGTCACAACAGCGCTCATTCATAAATATTTCCTAATGCTTGATCCTATTAGTATGTGCAGTGCAGACTTTGATTAATGGACTAGAACAATGGAATCAAATATATTTTGGGCTCCAGAATACCACCTTGTAATGCCTAATATTTGATAAGATATTACAGATAGGCTTGTCTTCTGACTAGATGTGACTGCACTTGAATTCTGAGAAACTCAGATACAGATCTTAGGAAAGATCTGAATTTCAAGTGAGTCCTAATTACACAGCACGCTGGACCGAACCTTAAGGTCTGCACATTTCCAGCGCTGGATTCTTCATAGCTCAGATGCAAATGCTGTTTCCTAGCCCTCTCTCTCAGGAATTCATAATGAATTCATCAACTTGTAGTACCTAAGAGCCCTGTCTGACTGTATTTGGAAGACTTTAATTTGACTCCAGTAGGAGTTTAACAATATTAATAACTAATATTAACTGGATTCCTAACGGAGATGCTAGGACAATACCCTTTGATCACCGCATTAATCTGATGCAATTGTGTTTATATCAGCCTTGTTCATCCCATGTGTGCTTCGTGCCATCTTGGCATGAATATGAAATATGCAAATCTGGGGGATACACGTTAATAGTGGGTCCATCTGGTAGGATCTTTTATTAAAGAGAAGTGTGAATGCAGTTGCCATGCAGTACGCTCTTACACACAAAGACCATGAGGTACGAAAACAAGGGAAAACATCTCATGCTTCTGCCTTATTGGTATTTCACATTCATCGTTTCTGCAGCCGATTTTCATTTCAATTTGGAAATTTTTGCAAAAACGAAATTTGAGTGAAAAAGCCCCACAGTTAGCGATGACTGTGCGTATACACGCACGCACAGCTCTTCCTCTCTAGTGACAGACAGGATATTACTTTTCCACTGCATATGAAATTAATACCAGAAGCACAAGAAAAAGCTTGTAAATTCCAACCCTTAAAGCCTGATCTGGATCTCACTTCTACTGCTTAAGGCAACTATAACCTGGGGGAGAACTATCTGTTCAAGCTAAAAAGAAGATAATCCAGAGCTGCTGAATTGGGCGTTGAGACCAAACTTCAGCCTGGCCTTGAATATGGAGTCATAGCCCAGTGCTTCCATCGGATACGGGTGAACAGCTGTGTGCTGCTATTTCACTTTTTCTGTAATAAACAACTTCTTCAACTCTACCCAAAAGGAAAAGCTCCTATGGCTCATTGTTCTTGCGCACTGCCGTGTCCTTAGTTTGTCTCTC
Organism: Actenoides hombroni; assembly: GCA_024336885.1. Taxonomy (NCBI): domain Eukaryota; kingdom Metazoa; phylum Chordata; class Aves; order Coraciiformes; family Alcedinidae; genus Actenoides; species Actenoides hombroni. The sequence goes on from WUAM01000001.1 coordinate 6,189,831, forward strand.
CCGTGGATATGTGCCCTTCCATGCTAATAGTTTTGGGGGAGTATGCTCTACTTTGTGTAACAGTTGGCAGGTCAAACCTCCGTGCCCTAGATATGCAAGTGCTGATTCACATGTGGAGTGGAGAAGGTGTCCTGATGATAAAAATTCGAAGTATTCATCATCATGAGCGTTCTTAATCCAGGAACTGTCTTTTGTCCACCAGTCTGAAGATATGGAGAGCTTTTGTCACCATAGTCTCACACTCATCCCAGAAGGCTGGATTGAGCAATCACGCCTTTGTTATACAAGGAGGGCCCATATTCTCCTCCTTGTTTCACAGATATTTGAGTAGGCAGCAGAGTAAGCAAGAAGAGAGGTTTTTTTCTGTATCTTCAATATGCAAATAGATTAGTGAGCTCAGCTCTCTATTCATCCCTTCCAACATACATGACACAGATGATGCTGTTCCTATTGTCAGTCTAGAACTGGGGGCTTGATGGCAAGAAATGCACTGAGTTACCATCTGCATAAAGCTGAGATGATGGTTGGGTAGGTAAAGTCACCACATTGGAATATGTCAGCTCCAATATCTACATCCACAATTTATGAGCTGTGTTTGGGATCTGAAAAGCCAGTTAGACTCCCAGTTATTCCTGCACGATCATCTCTTAGTGCTGCTTAATGTGGCCTCATTTGTATCTACCCAGGGACTTCCACCCTTTTCCTCAGTATAGGCACAGCTACTCTAACCTGGCTAGAGCCAGTGGAATGACTGAAGTGAGTATTCAACCAGCACGACCCAAGAAAAAGTTTAGTGTTGAGATTGATTATATCTCTATTTATTAAGTTGCAGTGCTGCAAATAGCACATTAGCATAACTGGGTCAGTTATTTGGCAATCGGCACATGTGTGCCTGGGAGGGGACCATGTGCGTGTGTCTGCTGGTTTTGTGCTGCTGAACACATCACCTGCTTGGAAAAGAATAAACGTGTTTATTCCAGTGCTAAGGAAACAGAGAAAAAAGAACAAGTCAACCTTCCATAGCTAGCTGATTATGCATTTTCCACATCAAATTGTCAGCGTTTATTCAATTACCTCACTCATTACAAGTGTGTTCTTCAACCACTAACCTAAAAACCCTCCCTGCTGCTGTCAGCTCCATTAGAAATGACACGTTCCTTCCTCAGGTTAAAAAGCGTTTGTGGAAGGTGTCTCCTCCCAGCGTGAAGCTCGGGGCTGCCAAGGAACCACAGCTCTGCACAGGGAGGGAACTCCTCTCCCCATCACCCTGAGAGAGGCCAGGGGGGGCAATGCTGGGGCTGATGCCCATGGGCTGAGGGGACCCCTCTGTGGGGTGGCAGGAATGGTTTCTAAAGCACAGACATGCTCCGGGGCAGGGATTAGAGGAATTCACAGGGCTCTGTCAAGGATACAGAGATCCCCAGAGCCAAACTCGTACACTCTCAAACGCTTCCATTTTAATAGTAAGTTAAAAGGAAAGTTCCCCTTCTGAGGGGTTTTTAATTATAGATCCCTCCTTTAAATGCTCCTCCTGGTTTTATCCATACTTACTCCCCCACAGCTGATAAAGACAAGGAAAGCTCTACCTCCCCCAAAATCAAATAAATCTTAAATGCTTCCTGAGCTGATTCACTTGGCTAAGCTCTGATTTGATATATGAAGCAAAAGACAAGGCAACAGAAAGCAACGCTGCTTTCCCCGTGTCAAGGTGAAGCACTTCTTCCCATCACCCAGCCCATCTCTGCCGGGGTTAATGTGCATCAATACTATTTAAATGATCAAAGTTTTTCAGCAAACACGGTGATGGGTTTTATTCTGACTTGTCATGCTTGTTTTCCTTACAAAGGCACTGACCTGCTGTAGTTAAGACTTGCAGTTTGGCATGCAGGAGCATTTTGCCAAGCGTTGTCTCCCTACCAAAACAGCAGCCTCATGTTTCCCTGCACAACAACCTTTCTTAGCCTAAAATGCTTTGCATCCTATTTCCTTGATCTGGCTAAGTGCTTGCATGCTGAAAATCCCACCCTCCCTCCAGCTGTCCTTCTGGCAGGAAAGAGACAGCATCTCCTCTCCAGAGAGTACAGTCACTGCTCCTTTGGTTATCTAATCAGGGAGGGCAACATTCACCCAAGGTCCTGCAAAACCCTCTGAGCTGCAGAAAATGCATCTGAGGTCTTGTGCGGGAGGGTGTGAGGCAGGGAGCCGGGGGAAGCCTCCCCTCCCAGAGCAGATGCTCTCTGCCAGCTCCCCAGCAGCTTTCACAAAGGAGGAGAGAAAAAAAAAAACCAAAGTAAAATACTCCAAGGACTGAAGCACTGGGCTCTTTCCGCTCCTGCTCACTGGGGTATGTGTTTGCCCAAGAACAAGGGACCAGTAGCACATGCTCACCTGGCCCTGAGGCGAGAGCAACGGTGTGCGGGGAGGGCAAGGAAATAAATATCCCCCACCCACCCTCCCGGGCTGTGTGTACCAAAGCTGGCTGTTGCTCAGTTTCTCAGGCTTTGTGTGGGTTTCCCAGCATTTCTCTTAACTATGAAATATTATGTCTCTCTTCCTTTTAAAAGTCGGTGATTTTGTCTTTGCACCAAGCACAAGGAACTGGGGAGCACAAGCTTTCTAATTCTGATCAAGCTGGAAGCTTTCTTCACGTCCAGCTCACTAAGAACAAAAGGACAGTAGAAGGGTGGTGAGATGAGACAAATCCCCCCCAATAAGTTAAAGGTTCAAGCAGCCTTCCCTCCGTCATCCCTAAAACAAAAAGCACCTTTCATTTCCTCTCCTTTCCTCTGCAAACTTCTCCCCAGAGGTCCCAGCAGGCTGAAGAAATCCACAGCTGGAACAGGGGTCAGGCTGAGCTGTGCGTGTCAAATATTACCTGAGGCCCTCCCTTGTGCAGGGGTCTCTCTCCTGGCTCCTGCGCTGGGAGCACAATTCTGAGCCTTGTGTTTCCATCTAATAAAATGCTTACTCACTTGCAGTAGGCACTTTGACATCCTTGGCCACACGTTGCTAGATAAGGACTATAAAAAGACCGTATTGCTATTATAGGTGAGACAGCGATACGTATCCTCAAATGCAAGATCCTTTATAAGCCTGGTTATTATTCTGGCAGTAATCTTGGATCTCTCTCCGCGGACTCAACTCCGCTCAAGTGTTTGCAAGCGCCTCGCCACCGCCAACGGGGACTGCCAAGGTGTCACGTTTACCTTCTGTTGTTTCAGTATATCCTCTATCATCCCAAGTCAGGAAAACACTTCCCTCTTCTCCCACGCATGTCAAAAGCACCATTTGCCATTTAGATGTCGGGAGCCAGATACAGCCATAGTATAAACAGGTGCGCGCCCGCATATGTCAATAGAATTGCACCTGCGTGTAATGGGTTTACATTTGGCCCTTCAGCCCCAGGGTTCCCTTTGGGATCAGAGGCTGTATTAAATATTAAGGGCCTTATCCTCCACCCCTGCCTACGCCGTCGTAATTAAATCTCAGCGCAGACCTATCGATTTTCAGCTGTGCTCTCCTCGTGTGAGAAGGCAGCTCTCAGCGTGCAGGAGGGTGCAGAGCTGGCCCCTTGAGGAAAATCGTGTCCACCTAGCTTCCCACAGAAATTTCACCCAGAAGGCAACGATAGCCAGCATTAAATATTTGCAAAATGGACTTGGGTGAAAGGTGGCAAACGGTCTAAAACTAAATGTTTGCTGCAACTCTTCCCCATTCCTTCCCAGCCATCACAGCAGCACTGCCGGCTGCTCCACAGCCACATCCTTTGGGCTCCCATGCCCGAGCACCACACACAAGCTCTCTCCTTCCCCGCAGAAGGACCCTAGGAGCCGAAGCAGCACAATTTCCTATCCTCCGTGCCCGTTCCTGGATCTCCTGAATCGCTGCGTAACCTTGGACAAGCCCCCCAGCTGCCACCAGCCTCCCCGGGGTGTTTCGCCCGATTAGTTAATTCTGGTGATTTGCCTGGAGCAGCGCCTTTTACCTGTGTCTGCACAAGTATTATTGCTAGCTTCTGATCTCTTGAGCTCGCAGGGCTGAGAAAAACGACTTTGGTTTTTCTTTAAATGCCATGTAGTTTAGAAGTGTGACGACTCATACTGTGCTGTTATTCTTTCCAATTGAAACCTAATGATGCGTGCATATCACTTAACTCTGATGTCAATAATCAGCACACGACTTGGTCTTTGCCATGGCTATTAGAGGGAATGAAAATGAAATACCAACTCCTTTTTATCCTGTTACGGTACCATAATAACTAATAAAGGAGTAATAAGCGAGACATGGGGAATTTCCAGGGGAGTCATTACTACAGAGAAGACCTAAAGGCACAAAGTGAAATCCAGGAATATTAGCAGCCCTGCATTCCCAGGCAGTGCTTCTCACTTAAGTAATAACTGCTGCAGTAAAATAAGTGTTTACAGAAACAATTACTACATGAAAAGCATCAGTTTTCACCCTGAATGGAGATTGAGCCAAAATCAAAGACAGCCTTGCTGGTAAAGACCACGCTGCGCATCAGTGTAGCATTTAGGCTGGGCCACAGTCAAGATACACGCTGGCATTTCATAAATCTCACTTATGCTCCAGTATACGGGAAGGGTTTCCCAGAAGAGCTCTAAATCACCCCTGCCCAGTCACAGGATGGATCGTGTGTTTTCCAGGGACTCTTAGATGGGAGGGGCCACATCGAGACCTCAGAGCAGCGGGCCAAAGGAAATCATATGACAAAATACCAAGTTGATGAGATTGCAAACCACGTGCAAGTTGGACAATGCACTTTCTGGCTTAGAAATCACTGAATTCTTGGTTAGGAAAGCACAGTCAGTTTTTGTTGGTCATGTACCCAGAGGACAGCAGGGACTCTGGATTTCTGACCCATAAATGAACTGTAATTTATGTATGTGCATATCAAAAACTTGTTGCTGCTTAGGAATGGTCCCCTCCCCAGCATCCGTCCAGTTCAGGGAAACCCTGGACCTTTACCTGCCACAGTTTTATCTGTCCTGTCCATACCCAGAATTTCCTCTGCCCCTCAGTGTGGGTGCAGGAATTCTGACCTAAGCAACACCTGTAGCTTCTGCATCCCGGAGCTGGAAGGATTTACCCCACCTTCCAGCCCTGCACGTTAATCTGCTGCCTTACCAAAGAAAAACCTGCTTTGGTTCAATCCCAAAGCACATTCCCACCGTTATCAAAGAATTTCCCAGCCGTCTGATTTCCCCATCTCCGAGCTTCTGCTTTGTTTATCCTATTAATTCCAACCACCCCCTCTTCCCCCAACACACACACACGCAGCCTCATTTACAGCATCTTCGCCAGCAAAAGCCTCCCCAAAATATTCAGGGCACACCAAGCGAGAACTTCCACGTGCGGGGAAACCCTCGTGACTAGAGCTCTTTTTATTTTTTTATTTTTTTTCCTCGAGCAAACATGATCTCATGGTTTGATATTTTTTTTTTTTTTTTTAATGACTATTATTTTTAAGCTTTTTAAGGAAAATAAATAAATAAATTAAAAAGGCACCAAGGAGTGGCACTCCCGTT